>JNFU01000006.1:127301-285829 GCA_010994365.1 Saccharomycopsis schoenii | reverse complement strand
GCTGAATCCAACCCTCTTGTACTGTTATCCCAGCACTGAACTTTAGCACCACTTAATGCAACCTCGCAGATAGAAACTCTCTTACGTTCACCACCTGAAACACCACGAATATAATCATTACCGACTCTTGTGTTTCTTGTATGACTTAAACCATAAGTAGCCATGATAACATCAGTCATATGTTGAGCGTAAGCATCCCGGGAAATTCCAACAGGTCTGTTTTTTGGAACTCTCATCTTTGCTGCAAACTTCAAAGTATCTCCTACTGTTAAATTTGGAAAATGGTTTTCAGTTTCCGCACAATATACTACTTCACCTCTGTAGTGTTCATGAATTTCCTTGGCCGTGAATCCGTCATAGGTTAGCTGAGATTCTGGATCAACGGAGAAACCATATGTTTGAGTAGCTATTGTTTTCAAAAAGGTGGTACAACCAGCACCAGGCTTCCCTAAAACCACACAAAGTTCTCCAGGTTTTAATAAGCCATCCATAGGCTTCAAGATATCAAAGGTTGGAGGTTTCTTGTTTCTAAGTTTGTCGAACAAAAAGATAAGGTCTTTAGGTAAGGAATTCAAGAAATTTGCTTGATAATCGGCATCAACAGAAGCACCAATAGCTCTTAAGTTTTTGAAAGACACACCCAATTTGACAGGCTTGTAGAAATCAGGGTCACTGTTTACCAACTTTTGCATGTTCATAACCCACAACTTGGAATCAAATTCGTCAGAGTTTGGATCTAATTTAGGATTTTCCTGTGAAGCTTCAATTGGGTCTAAACCATCGACGTTTTTGAAAGAGTATATAGAAAAATTGTCGCTGTTATTATCGGTCGATCTTAAGGAAGAAGCCCTGGATAACGTTCTAGCCAATTCCTTAACTCTGTTGGAAGCTTCTTGGTCAAAACCATCATATCTGACGGTATCAGATACTACAGGGGAGACGTCATCATCCTGCTTAATACTATCTGCCTCACTCATTTATATTATTGTTACTAAATTCAGCACTAGGTATGGTCAAGGATGCCAACAATATTGAATAGATATCAATGGTAACAAACAATACTAATAAATAACAAGGAAAGTCAGTTACTGATATTAAAATAAATAAAAAAGGACAAAATGTACATAAAAATAATTTATGTTTGCAAATTTTTGGAAAAGTTAGAAGGATATGGAGTTAATTTATAATGATGGATACTTTGATTTGAAAAAAAGTACAGTATTATTTATTTGTCCCATCCGCACATAGTAAATTATTTATTTGGCGTCAGCGTTTTTTGTTTTTTTTTTATTATCCGGATGCTTTTCTTTTTTTTTGTGGGCAATTCGCTATATTAAGAAGCAAGTGGAGAAGTAACCCCTACAGTACGCGGATTTGCAATAGTCCTTCTTCTTTTTGGTCGGTGACAAGAAAACCAATGGAAAAGTAAACTTTTCACATACAGCTAGTGCCATTATAGTGCTAGAATCCTCCTCCTTATTTTGATTATTGGCCTGTGTCATGTAAGTATACGAATGCCATGCCATGACAGTCAATGGCATTCGTTGCAAGCTCTTCCATGTATGTATGTAAATGATATTTTTGTAACTTCCAAGGTACGCTTCATCTTCAAAAGAAAGGTTCTCTTCGGGTTTTAGAAAGTTTATTCCCTCGATTGTCGTATTTATACATCGCTGGTTGTTTCTCTCGGGTTTAACAAGGAGAAAGCTTGCTTATTCCTTGATACACATATCACAGCCTTTTCAAAGACCCTTTCTCCATACATTAGCGGGCTTGTCGGCTTAACAGAATATTTCTTCGTACGGTGCGCATGGAGAAATGCTGCAGTTTTCTCCTTTGTGCGCTGCACGCGATATCCCCGTTATCTTCGATTGGAGCGCATTTAACATAGTAACCCAGCACTATCTGTAAGGAGGCTTAAATTTCAGCGACTGTCTTCTTTTTGCACTACAAGCTACTTACGGAGATATCGTTGATAATCATCGTAATCATCGTATATTCTGCCGTATTGCTAAACTCACATAAACGAAAAATGAGTAAGTATTAAGTATCATTTAAGTAAATATGCACACATGCATTTTTTTTCCTTTCGGAGTTTCTTTCTCTTCTCCATAATTTTTTTTTTATCTCCACCCCTATAAATAAAAGATAGTACTATGCATGACTTCGGAGATGTAAAAACTGACATTAACGCCGTATTAATTGACCAATCAAAGTCAAATATGGAGTTGTGAGTGATGGAGAAAGAACTGTATTTTGCCTCATCGCTTTATTCTTGATGAATAGATAGCTGAAACCCAAACCTCCTATCTTAGAACACACATATCTCCATGATTCCCGCAGCCCTGACGTTCCTCTCCCTCTTGTCCTTCGGTATTAAAAATAGAAAGCTGGTGCAGAATCATCGAAAGCCTGCAACTGTAAGCAGGTCTTACAAAGTGTTCACGCTTTTTGACTTTCACGTAGACTGTCACGCACCGGTAGATTACGGCTGGCTCATCACAACATATGACTAGTAGTGCCTGACTTTATCTAAACGTCCGCATTTGGCATCTTTCTTGCTCAATGAGTGCACCATTCCCAAGCTTTCTGGTCACGTGGATATCAGTCTAATATTATCTATCATTCCTCGTTAACTCTTTTTGAAGAGCTTTTCAATCTTTATTATACGTGGCCACTATCCTTTCACTTTTCTTGGTTATATAGTCTACAGCTGTTCAGATTACTCTATTATTCCATGTGTATTCTGCCAAATACACATGGATATCATACATGATGCTATCATTGGGATTTCCCTGTGATTTTCCGTGCACTTTATAAGGCTACCTATTGGTTAGCCAGGTGCTTGACAGCATCTCTACAGTGAATTTTGTACCACAAATCAGATGCTCTACTTTGAATATGTAAAATATTTCTTGACCCGAATTTGATGCATAAATTTTGAATCTCTATATTTTAACCTTTTATACAAAGAATACGGCTACACCGCTCGACTAGCAGAAGTCAGCAAGATGTTGACAATAGTAGCAAGGTGCCGATATAGCTTCTAGATCGCTTGTTGGCTTCCATGGAGCAGCAAATACTTCGTAAAATATACTGTTTTTCTGGAGCTACTCTCAGCTACTGCTGTTCTTCTTGCGATTTAATTTACATCTGAAGAAATCACTTATAGCACACTAATTTCAATATTTAATACCTCTTTTTCATATTCCAAATTCCACATAGTCCCTAGGAAGCCTCCATAATCTCTCTCAAGATAGGAACAACTTGCTTTCTACTGGCCTTCGTATTTTGTTGCTGGAATGCAGCATACTTTGGATTCTTGCCATCATCTAATCTCTTCAAGTCTAATATGCTTGCCATCAAATCATGAATTATAAATCCAAAGCTATTCTCTTTCACAAGAACAATCATTTCTCGACTAAAGTTACCACTCGCCTCATCAATGTAACTAGTCATAATTATACAGATATCTAAACCTTGCTTGTCTCTGAACTGTTCAATAGCATTCATCACATGTTCTTCTCCATCACGATTTATCATCCAATTGAAACTTTTAACCATGGATGAGATTCCGGTATAGTAAACTTGGTTGTTTTCTTGTTTTCTAATCAAATCATAAGATTTGTAATCTTTCAGCAAGATTTCGCCCACTGTTAGATCGTCAATGTTATTCTTCTTCTCTCTTAGAATTTTAAATAAATTTGCAAAATCTATGCATTCTTCATTTGATCTTATTAGCACATCATTATATATATTATAATAATTATCAAAAATTTCATGATCCAAGTCAACTGCTTTGAATTTTAGTTCATCAGTATCTATCAATAACGCACTACACCCTAGCGTGATCAACTCAGCAAAACTTATGAATTCTTCCACAACATTTTCCTTTTGAAGCAATTGCATGTCATTAATCCAATAATTAGATACCAAAGTAGTACAGGATCCGCATGGTTGGATAATTCTTGGTGAAACTCCATCAACGAACAATTTCTCATCAGCGTGATGGTCAATAATCGCAACAACATCAAACTTAAACTTTAATTTTTCTCTGATGAATTTCTCAGGATTATTATGATCCACCAATATTAATTTCATTTTTTCCAGCTCTATCATTTTCAAATCGTTTAACTCATTGATAAATACTAAATCTGCAATGTCTATAGACTTCAATTTTTCAGACAACAACCAACCAGCATCCTTTCTTAATTGTAGTTCATCCCTATTAAAATTCAAAACTGGAATAGTAGTAACATTTTCGCTGGTTTCCTTTTTGCTACAAAGTTTATAGACATGGGAATAGTATGCATATGATATAGCACTACAAATAGAATCCAAATCACCAGATTGATTGCCAATTACAAATTTCAAACCTGATAAAGCGGGAGTATTTGTAGATGTTAATAACGACTGCCTGGCAAGTTTAAGAAATTTTCCAAGTAAAAGCATTTTATTGTTTCTCAATTAATTAAATTGTTTGATTAAAATAGAAAACATGTAACATTCTTGTTAGGGAGAATGATTGTTTTGTTTCCCCAATTGTGTTCACATAAAAATTAATATGTGGACGGAAGAAAAAAATTACTGACTTACTGTAAATTTCCTAAAAAGAAATAATGATGTTAGGCGGTATATTTACAGATCAAAAGCAATAATAAATAATATAAAATGAATATTTACACAAGGTTCTCACGCAAAAACTTCTTCCCCTGTAGTTAATCTATCTCTCATAATTTCAAAAGCCAACAACCCAATTCCAGTTGCTGGTGCAGTGGTTGCTAAATATCTTGAGAACCCTTTGTACAGCCATTGCATCCACGTCAATTTTTTCTTCTCTCTCATCAATCTGACCATTTCGAAAGTTTGTAAATATGATCTGTAATACGTTGACAAGTAAGGATTTGTCACAACTACTCGCTTTACCCAATATTTTGCTAAGAAGCAACATTTGTTAATTTTTCTAATTGTATTACCGAATGTGATATTTCTTGTAAGGAATTTTGGGAGTCTTTCATCATTGATAAATTTCGAATGATATATTGGATTATATATCGGAGTCTTTCTCTCAGGTACGGAGATATTGTAATAGTCTAAAGATTCTAGTCTTGAAAGATGAACGTTTTGTATCTTACTTATTGGAAACTGAATAAGTTGTAGCACGGTGGCAGCACATGCACCTCCAAATAGAATAAATGTCGATTTTATAATTTTAAAAGTTCGCTTTCGATCGTATATACTTTGTGGAGGTTCTTTTGATTTTGCTGAATTGAAAAAACTGAAATAATTATATTTCACTTTATTTAGACTATCCATCACAGTAATAGTGGAATGCAAACATTGATTCTTAATGAACTCAAAGGTTGAAAAATAAAATGCAAACCCAATAGATTCTTTAATAAAACTAAGGTAGAAGCCAGCTGAGACACCCCTAATTCCAATATTTCGAAGCTTGTAAATCCCGTATTGCCACAAATTGTCATGCTTTCTCAGTAAAAGTTCACTGATGGATGCTCGGGTGTATATTGCATCAATAGGAGCTGCAAAAACAGATTGAAAACATCCAGCTATAAATCCAGCTTTAAAACAGTCTGTAAATCTAGGCTCAAAGTTTCTCTCACTGGTATTGTACGACAAGTAACTATAAGTGTAATGGTTTAGAGTTGTCAAATAGGATGTATATAGCACCAAACCCGTAAATGAGTTAGCCACTATCGGTGGAAGAACATTGTTTGGGATGAATTGCCATCCATGCTTTTTCACTGCTTGAAAAAGTAACGCGATGCTTGAATGCTTGAAGAAATTATATTTCATATTGGGCTGCGCTTGTGAAGACTTAAATAGGGTTGTGTTACTGTTATTTGATTGTGAGGCGTTTGATATCACTTCATTATTATGATTGATAAATGCTCTGGTATATGCCATATAATCAAATCTTGAAGGTCTGAAGAGCTTCACTGGGGTTCTCAAATAGAGACCCATAATTTGATATGTGAAGGCTCGAAAACTTGCACCCACAGCGCCTATCGCAGTAGAATTCTGCGTAGACATCTGGGTCTGTTGATGATTGGTATTATCCTGCGCCTGCGGAGTCTGCTGGATCATGTTTGGAGCGAAAAATATCTATTATATTCACAGAAGCGTTTATATAAATTATTATTATATTATTAATTGACACAACTGAAGAACCAAAAACTGTCTCCAATCAGTCGGCGTCCTAATTAAGATAATTGTTGTGTCTCACAGTGTCTGCCTTCAATATCGCTTCCAGAAAAAATATCTACAAATGAATAAATGCATGAATATTATGATCTGGATTAATTGACTGAATTCAATTGATAGTGGCTCTTCTCATTCTCAATATTTGACATCTCCAATTAATTCCGTAACTTATTTCTTTGAATTGAATGGATTCTCGTTGTTTTTCAACGTCTTTGTTCCCCCAAGAAGCTGCGCGCATGCACAGTTTCCCTTTTTTTTTCTTCTTGCCAGTTTGAGCGCTATTGATGTTCACCTATTAAGTTCGTTACAATTTTTAATCTCTTCCTCATTTCTAATAGTAGACGTTGTGGAAATCTTGCCCAAAATGGGGCAGAGATTTGTAACTCAGCATAAGAAATTATAGATGGTACTAAACCAAATAAAAAAAATAATAATATTGAATTTAATAAAATATAAAAAAAAGCACCGAACCTGGGACTCGAACCCAGAGTCTCCTGATTAGAAGTCAGACGCCCTAACCAATTAGGCTAGCCCGGCTACATGTTTCACATTCACCAGAGTTCAAGCTTTACCGCTTGAGTCAAATTATTCTAATCATCGGTGTTGCCTAACCGTTGTTTTATAATGAGATTTAGAATGTTTGGTGACCACTTAAGTTTAAAACCATCATAAGCAAGAAGACTAAATATCAATTACGGAAAAAATATGATTCAATCGGAATTACTGTTTAGGTAATTTGAAATAAGAATATTGTGAAGAAGAATTGGTGATTCTGATGATTTAGTTAAATCGGAATTATGATTTAATATTTTGTTAAATTTATACATAATATGTTATAAGTCATATAATATATTGAAAATAATATCGTTGATGTATTTAAAAGATTGGAAACTGTTTTTTTTTTCAGATTGATAATTTTCACGAGAATTAACTTCAAATGGAAGGTGTTGTGATAAATCAAATGAATCTTCTTTTGAAATATTTTGAAATTAACGCTGCGAGTCATGCGATACAAATAAATTTGATTGTATATTTATAAAATATGCTGTTAATTTTGATAGTTAATAGCTTAGCTCCTAATTATTCAGGAGACCTTTAGATGTACATGATTGATAAATCTTTTAGAAATTAAAAAAAGCAATGACGACTTGATGTTTAGTACACACGATCTATCAAAGAAGCTTTAAATCTGTAAATAAGCGATTTCGCTTAGTTTGATACCTATAAAAAAAATCTAGGTGACCTACTAGTTTTGTCAAACAGAAAAGATACTTCAAGGAACGCATTCGAAATTATCAGTAAGTACTTAACTTAATGTTGCTTAAAAACTTCTAATCAATTTGTAGCTATCGTACATAATATTTAACGTGATCTCACTACATTACGATTCGCGAAATATCGGCTGATAAGAATATGGCTCATATTGGCTGGGAGAAGTACGAACAAAAGACGTTTGAGTATAAAGTGAACATATCGCGTGATAAACGCGTCGCGATTTTCAAATTGTAAGCTATCACTGAGATTCCGAGCTAAATTTGACTGAATCAAATGAGTTAAGAATCTTTCAAAGTTGATAAAATAAGAGCTATCTATGATGGAGAAAGCAATCTTTGAAGAATAGAATGGATATAATCAAAGCAGTTTTACTTTGATATGTTAGATACTAAAGAATACTTGCCAGAGAGAACTCTGACTCAACCTTCTTCGGTGATTCTGCGTGACAAATTATACCATATATTATTATTTAATTGAAGCAAATGCTTGGCACAAAAAGAAACCTATATTATCTACCATGAAGGCAATATTATAAACAAAAATGGTCGAGAATCAACGAGCACTTGTATCCAAACAAAATAGGCATTCTTATGTTATTGGCCGATGCAAAAGCTGAGATAATTGAAGCCCTGCCACGTCGTACTGATCAGCTGTCTTTTAGATGAAACAAAGCTGCATTTATATGGGCTCATAGTATTTAACGCAGGAAATTTAATTATCGAACAATTGGTTACTTGTCCAGAAGAAAGAAAGAAATTTATTGTGATTGTTAGCGCTAATAAATCATTATTTTTTTTCTTGTCTTTTCTCGTCGCTCGCCCACTCCCTGTGAATCTGCATAATATTGAGTATTCAGATTGGAAAACATTGACTGTAGTCAATATCTATTAGGGACTTACACTATTATTTGTCAGTATCATTCACAGGTAGTATCAGTTGTGCGGACAAATCCAATATATAAGAACAAACTCTAACATATAGGACGTAGGAGCTTCGGAATAACCCTTCTATTCTTTGCATATATTCCATTTAATATTCAGGCTCCTCACTATTACACTCATTGCACCTTTCAATCCTTTTTTACACATTTAGACTATATATTCGCCTTTACACTACTAGCATTTCGAGAAAATTCTTTTGCAATGGACTTAAGACTGTACACCCAATCACCAATAAATATGGAGGATTTCCAAAATAACCCATCTCATAACAATAGTTCCACTCAGTTCTTCTCCTCCAATTACAGCAGCTCTAGAATAGCGCCTCCTTATTCTCCTGCCATTTCGGTCACATCTGCATACACTGCTAGCCCCTTTGGAAATAATGGTGCTGCTACTAACGCTAACAATTCTTTCAATAAAGCGGTGCAAGCACCAGCACGCTTTTTGCCTCCACAAGCCCCGGGTACTCCTTCCTTACTGTCTCCTTCTTTTAATGTAAATAATACATGGATGGAACTGCAGCACACTGGCAATTCCACGACTTCGGACTATAATCCTACAAACACCAATACTAATAATGGTAGCAGCAGCAACTACAACGGTATCTTAAATGGTCTTAAAAATGATGCTGGAATTCATGATCAATTTGAATCACTTGATAAAAAATTGCATTCTAATAATACAGGAAACCTGAGCAATATGTTAAATGACAACATTGTAAATTCCCTAAGTGGAATTGCACCACCTCCCAATCATAGCTTATTAGACACTAATTTCTCCAACAATAACCATAGCGTATCAAGTTTAAATGGGAAAAAAGAAGATGCCAAAAATAATGACGAAGAAGTAATTCCTACAGCTATCGTTATCAAAAACATTCCATTTTCAATTAAGAAAGAACAGCTCTTGGAAGAAATGATAAAGATGAACTTACCGCTTCCATATGCCTTCAATTACCATTTTGATAATGGTGTGTTCCGGGGCTTGGCATTTGCTAATTTCACCTCTCACGAAGAAACAGCTATGGTTGTTAACAACCTTCATTATAAAGAGATCAGTGGTAGAAAGTTGAGAGTAGAGTATAAAAAAATGTTGCCATTGATGGAAAGAGAACGTATAGAGAGAGAAAAACGTGAAAAGAGAGGGCAATTGGAAGAGCAACATAAATCTGCATCTACATTGTCATTGGCATTGAATAAGAACAACAACAACAATAATAATAACAGTTCTGTTAACCAGTTTACTCTTCATGACTTGTCATCTGATAATAACAACAATAAGCGTTTCTATGCCTCATTTCCAAGTACAAATATTACACTTCCACCACAGCTCGATTTTAATAATAGTGAAGTCCTCGATCTTTACTCTACACTTCTTCTTTTCAAGTACGATGCCTCATCAAACAGATCAGAAGAAATAGTGTATCCTTTAACTATTTCAAATATTCACAAAAAGCATCTTACTTTGATCTGTTTATTTTTAGATTTGCAGGAGTCATTTGAAAATAACTTGATAGTTGTAAAGAGATGGGTAGCAAATCAACCACATTTTACAATACAGCCTCCATTGATGACTACGAACTCCAGAAATGCTAATATGGGAAATTCGTCACCACTTCCACCACCATCGGCTAGTTCTGCAAACGGTCAATCATTTTTAAACATGAGTCCAGTAATGCCAATGCACATGAGTTCTCCAACAATTGTGTCCATGTCAAAGAATAATGCATCCTCTTCAAATAATAATAGAACTTATAACAATAATAATAATAATAATACTGGAAACAATAGTATTGCATCACCGATCCCTCCACCGCTGTTTTCATCATCTTATGGAAACTTTTACGGAAATGGTAACAATAATCCTATCACTGGAAACAGTAATACAAATTCTCCGCAGATTGCATCTCCTACAACGTACATTATGTCCAGTGGTGCTAATTCTACTTCTGCATTATCACAGCAGTCAGCATCAAACAGCACTGTTTCTTCATCATCTGCTATTGGAAATAGTAATAATTTATTAAACGCTTTCAATCCACCCTCCACATCATTCCACCACCCTCACCATAATCTTCATAACCACACTTTCAATAATAATACAAATGGAAGTGGTCTTTACAGTTCCTTAAACAATTCTAACCCAAACTTTGGAAGTAGCGTCGGAAGTATCGGGAGCAACAATGGAAATGGAAATGGCAACGTAATGATGGTCAACATAACGCAAAACTTGACCGGTGGAGACACTTTCACCCCGACAACCACGTCTGCCTCTAGTTCCACGCCTACAACTGCAACTAATCATGTTTCAGGAAATGGAAGCAGTGGCAGTGCAACAGCAGGCAGCGGTGGCAATGGAAGCCCAGGAGCTAAAAGTGGACTACTTGGTGGACTCGGCAAAAGCATGGGTAATTTAAATTTGAGTTTGCATCATGGAAATGGAAGTAACATTTCTGTGACTGCTAGTAATGGCGGTAGTGGAAGTAATAGTTCTAACACAAGAAATATTTGGGGATCTGGAAGATTTATGTGATTACTTAAGGATTTCCTATTTGACTCTAGAAAGAATTTTGTAGATGAACTCTTGATTACAAAAATGAAAAAGCGAATCCAAAAGATTTGTCGTCTTTCGAGTCAACTTAATGTGAAAATTCTTTTAGATTTTACATCGTTTCTTATTTCTAACTATTGACACACTAGTTAAGCCCTCTATATAATATTACAATGTTCTTTTCTCTTTCTTTTTAATTTCATCCTATTTTCTTGTTTTTTTACTTTTTAGTACTATTCATTTTTCCTTACTGGTTCAAATCTTTTGATATGCCACAATTAGCTTTTTTATAATGCTATAATTATCATCATTTTCGGGAAAAAAGAATGGTGATTTATATTATATTAAGTAATTAATTAATGACTTGATGATTATGACTATGAATACTTTATATAATTAAAAATTAATATATTATTACAATGAATGACCATAACTTCTGTGAAAAACACTTGTATAATGAGATGTGAATGTTACTTTGTAAAAAAAAAAAAAGAAAATTCAATTATCTGCAAAAAGATAAAAGAGAAATATAATTTAAGCTATAAAAAGCAATTTCTTAATTACATTTCCCTTTTATTATCTAGCATATGAAAAATTTAACCGAAAAAAGTAAAACCCTTATCGCTTAGTTTGTTATCTGAGATATTCTATACATTCGCCGGTATTGAGATAATAAGAAGACTAGAGAGACAAGAAAAACTTGGTAAACGCACATGCAAGTTGCAAGTTATCGTCTAGCGATAAGTGAACATATGAAAAGGACTTTGAATATGAAATGCTGGCCCCTAGAAAAAAAATTAAAATGTTTTCTAAAGATACGATATGAAATGAAAAAGCGTCATCGATGTTCGATATCGAATGTTATCTCATCGATAATTCATTTGTATACTTTTGGAGTATACTCATCTATTTCATTCTTATTCATTTATTTCGTCTTTGGTCATTTGCTTTTTTGTTGTATTTGCTAATATTTGTACAGAATATACATTATCAGTTGAAATACTACAAATACCACTACTACCATGTCATCAGTCTCTGTTACTCCTTTAAAGACGGCCTCTTCCCCAACTGCGTTGGTTAAACTTATCCAGGTGGTTTGTACCATCGTTTGGGCTTTGTTTGCTGCTGGCCCAATGTTTGGGTTTGCTGCCTTAAAGCCTTTCTTGATCTCGGAACACGTCTACGAAGATTTATGTTTTACTACTGAAGATGCAAACTCCATGCTCTCTATTGCAAAAAAAGCTGTACAGCCTACCTGTACCGACCAAGATTTAAGATTAAACTTAATCTTTACTGTGTGTGCCGTTCTCACAAATGTTTGTGCATTACCTGTTGGTTATTTATTGGATAACTATGGCCCTAAATTTTGTGGATTGTGCGGTGCTAGTATCATTTTCTTGGGATCCTTGTTAATTGTAAACTCTGCTAGCATCAAGTTATTCGACCCTTTCTTGTTTGGGTTTGGTTTAGTCGCTCTTGGTGGTCCATTCACATTCATTTCCTCTTTCCATTTGTCTAATGCATTCCCTCAATATTCAGGTACCATTTTGGCTTTCCTCACGGGTGCATTTGATTCTTCTTCTTCCGTTTTTGTTCTTTACTCCATGTTGAATTCTTACTTAAGCACAGACTCCTACTATTTTTCTATTTCTGAATTCTTCAAAATTTACTTAGTTGTTCCAATTTTTATCTTCTCAATTCAACTTATTTTGATGCCAACATGGTCCTACAAGTTAGCTGTGCCTGTCGAACTGACCAGCGAACCAAATGAACACCAACCATTGTTATCCAATGCAGAAAGAAGATCATCATTGTCGGAAATGACTCATATGCCAACCACCATTGAAGAGGAAGCTCACGAAGCTGCTGTTAGTGGCGGTATTTTTKGTATCTTACATGGCAAAACCCTCAAGGAACAATTCAAATCTCCTTGGTTCATCCTTTTAACTTTATTCTCTTCCATTCAAATGCTTAGATTGAATTATTTCATCTCAACAATTAACTCCCAGTATACGTATCTTTTTGGATCCCACGGGGAAGCCACCAGATTGAATGCCATTTTTGATATCATGTTACCTGTTGGTGGTTTAGTCTCCATTCCAATTGTTGGATACTTCTTGGACAGTTTCTCTACTTTTGTTGTCACAGTCACTTTGGTAGGCTTCTCCTTAGCTATTGGTATCTTTGGTTTCATTCCACACAATTTTACTACCGGTGTCATCAACGTTATATTGTTCGTTGTTTATAGACCTTTCTTCTACTCAACGTTATCCGATATTTGTGCTAAAGTTTTTGGCTTTGAAACTTTTGGTATTCTTTATGGTTCAATTATGTCTATTAGTGGTGTGTTAAACTTCACACAATCTAATCTTGATGTGTTGACCCACACTATTTTCAAAATGAACCCAGGTCCAATTAATTACATGCTTGTTGCTGCTACTGCTTTGATTGGTGTTTCTACTGTGGTTTTCATCAAATATGAAGCTGACAATTACGGAACTAATAAAAAAGTTGATTCAGCTTTTGAGGAGGAGTAATCGAATAACTGAGTTATTACTACGATCCAGACAATATCTCAAAAATTTTTCGTATATAATTAATCAAATAAACCAAATATTATTATCAGTATTTAATGATCATTCTAGTATTATCATAATTTTCATCGTTTTCATTAGTCTCAACACTCATGTTTGTGCATATAGCCCAAAAGAAACATCTTTTTGTATATACGCGCATTCAAAGATTTTTTTTTCTCTCTGACTTTTTTTTTAGTTTTCCAGTCATTTCATCTTTTGGTATATGTTACAATTCAATATTGGTGTTCACAATATCATTCAACTAGGTTATCTAAAATAAACGAAACTCAAGTGAAGCCTCTCAATAAACAAGTATAGTATTATTAAACTTTAAATGAGTTCCGATTCAGATTTATCAGATATAGCTGGCGAATATCCGCAAGATGATAACGATCACAACAGAGACAGCGAGTTCGAAGAGGAAGAAGAGTTCGTTGACGATGAAGAATACGATATTGCTCCAAAAAAGACCAGCTATAAGAAGAAAGACAAGCAAGCTAGTTCAAAAAAGAATACTGCAGCAAAAATTTCAAAGCTGAAAAAGAAAGAAAGAGGAGGCAATTCCTCCTCTGAAAAGGTTCAGAATCTGATAGTTAAAGTAAAAGTTGGATCCAAGAGAAAGAATATCATGGACAGTGAAGATGATGAATTGGACCAACAAAGTAGCAGTAAAAAAAAAGGAGGCAATAAGCAAGCTACAGGAAAGCAAAAGAGCTATAAGGAGTATAGTGATGATGAAGATATGGATGATCTTGAAGAAGATAATTTTGAAGAAGAAACTGTGGATGATGACGAGGACGTCGCCTCTAACACTCCAGACATTACTAAGATGACAGAAAGGCAGCGACGCAAATATTTGGATGAAATGGAAAACAAAGACGAGGACGAACTTGAAGATGATCTAGACGAGGAGGAAGAAGACGAAGAAGAAGAAATTGACGAAGGCAGGGTCGAGGAAGAACTTGGGGAGGCAGGGGTGGATACTGGATACAGTAATGGTTTACAAGATGATGATGACGACGACATTGAGTCAGAGAATTTACCTAAGAAACAAAGAATCAGTGAATCGGGCCTCTTGTCGTTGTCGAATGATATTAAGAAGAAAAAGGTGTTAAGTGCAGAAGAACAGCAGATGAGAAGATTGGAAATGGCCAGAAGAAGAAAGAATTTAACCGAGAAAAAATTAGAAGAGGAGAAAAGAGACACCTTAAATAAATTATTAAAGAAAAGAGCCAAAAAGGCCAGAGACTTGAAGACTTTGGCTAATGATGCAGATGCTGACGATGAAGCTAATGGTAAATCGAAAGAAAAACCAATGAGACCTATGATAGAACATAAAGGATTGTTCAAATGGACAAGCAGTGGCTCTGGGTTCACGTTAGCTATACCTGAAAGAGATGTGGATTTAATGTATTGAAAACTTTTTATTATTTTCTCTGATATTTATATAGTAATAAGCTAAATTTTCTTAGATTCTTTCTTTGGCGTTTTATTTTTTATGTTGACAGTTATGCTAGTTATTTCGTACATTTTTGCGGAGCTTCCTCCACCACTTCTTTGTAACGTGCAAAATCTGAATTACTGCCGTCCACAAAAATGATGCATATTTTTCTTATTGCGAATGATGAAAAAAGAACACCCCTCAAAGATTATTGAATTAGATTAGCATATATGTCCATATTATATGTATCACTGATCGAAACAAAAGTAATTTTGTCAACACTCTCACTTATATATAATTCATTAAACTTCTGACAATATAGAAATGGCAAAACAGATCTCACATAAACTTACAACTAAAGAGGACGTTGAAAAAATCTTGGAAAGTTATGACACCTTTCTCTTCGATTGCGATGGTGTTCTTTGGCTAGGCGATCATTTATTGCCAAAGATTGCCGAGACTTTAGCTCTTTTGCAGGAGAAGGGTAAGAAATTGATCTTTGTTACCAATAACTCTGTGAAATCAAGAGCACAATATTTGAAGAAGTTCACTAACTTTGGTATAAAGAACATTGAAAAAGAAGAGATTTTTGGATCAGCATACGCCACCGCACTTTATTTGGACAAGGTTTTGAAGTTTGATAAGCTGCACAAGAAAGTCTGGGTTATGGGAGGTCAAGGGGTTCATGATGAATTGAAGGAATTGGGTATTGAATCCATTGGTGGTACAGATCCGGGATTGAACGTTCCATACTCCGATGACTCACCATATTTGAAGTTGGATCCAGATGTGGGCGCAGTGATCACTGGATTAGACCTAAACGTTAACTACCACAGGTTAGCGATAACTTTACAATATTTGCAAAACAAAGACGTGATTTTCATGGCTACTAATATCGATTCCACATTTCCTAGCCACGGGAGGATCTTACCGGGAGCAGGGTCGATCATTAATTCAGTTACATATTGCAGTGAAAGGGAGCCTATTGTGTGCGGTAAACCAAACTTGAACTTGTTGAATGCTATCACCTCCGACCATCCTTTTGACGTGAAAAGGGCTATCATGATTGGTGATAGATTGAACACAGACATGAAGTTTGGCAGAGATGGGGGACTTTCCACTTTGTTGGTATTAACAGGCATCGAGACCGAAGAAAATGTGTTGAAGCAACAACAGCAACCAGTTTACTACGCTGAAAAGCTTGGTGACTTGTTTGAGTTATACAACTATGAAAAATGAACCATTTAGTTAGACATTGCTTTATATTTATTTATTTTTAGTTAATAATCATTAATGTGCCACACGGTTCATGACAACGCTTAAAATCTACAAATTTGTGCCATGGAAGACTATCGGAATAAATTCAGGTGATCGCATAGAATATTTTTTTATTGTTTTTCTTAACAAATTTCTGCATGTGCGTAAAATAAAAATATTCGATTAGTTTTCTGGGGCAAGAAACTGTAGAAAATTTATTTTGAATCTTGTGATTTCTCCACATTTCTGTCTATGGCAAGTTTTTATTCGCTCAGAAGTAGAAAGACAGTTTTTCGAATATTGTTTCCTTTATCTATTATTTGTATTTTTTGGTTTATAAAGCGTATATTTCATTTTATCCTGACTGATATCTACCCTTTATTCTTTTTATCTGATATTAGGAAGAAAGTCGAAGTCACCTACTCTCTAAGAAATAGCTGTTTCTTTTCCTTTTTTTTTGTCTTCTTACCACATAGCAGTATAGTTGCTACTTTGATTCAGGTAGAAAAATGGTCACTTACACAAATAACGTATGTTGGTAGTATTTCTCAGCGTTTTATTAGTGTAATACAATACTAGCTTGATTCTTATTAAGTTTTGTTTTACTAACACGAATACTTATAGGTACTGAATTCCAAAATATGTGTAGTAGTGTATGTCTAAAAATTATTAAATATATCTCTAATAATTCTTAATTCTTTATTCTTTCTGATATCATTATAACTTCTCCTTAGTATTATCTTTCACTTACTAACCATATTTATAGTATTGGATTACCTGCTAGAGGTAAAACCCTTATCGCTCAAAAAGTTGTAAGATACTTATCCTGGCTTTCTATCAAGGCAAAATCGTTTAGCTATGATGATTACAGAAGAGATGTGATGCCAGAATATAGCAAAGAAAATATGGTTTCTTTATACAAAGAAAGTGAACCGTGGGTAAATGCCGCGATTGATGATATGCTCAAATGGTTCAATGACGAAGATGGTGTAGTCTCTGTTTTGGATGGCCATAACCATTTCAGATCAAAGAGGGATGATTTAAAGAAAAGGTGCGAGATGAATGGTATCAAGCCTTTCTTTTTAGAATCATGTTTTGATAGGGAAGATTTGATTGAAAGCAACATAACTGATGTTTTCTCTCATTCTCCAGATTACCAAAGTGAATCATGTGATAAATCTGCAAGATCCAATTTGATGGAAAGGATTGAATTGTATAAAAAAGATTATGATACATTATCTACGGAGAAAGACTCAGATACTTCATTTATCAAGTTGATCAATATCCATGAAAGTATCATCATTAACCATATCGAAACTTATTTGCAAAGTAGAATCGTGTACTACTTGATGAATTTCCACGTTAAACCTCGGACTATCTGGTTATCTAGACATGGTGAATCTTTGTATAATTTGGAAGGTAAAATTGGTGGGGACGCAGATTTAAGCTCTAGGGGTATGAAGTACGCAGAGAAGTTACCTGGCATTATTGAAAAATTGGTGGGACCTGATGAAAAATTAACTGTTTGGATATCGACATTAAAAAGAACTGCACAAACAGCTCAATTCTTGCCATATAAGAAGCTTCAATGGAAAGCTCTTGATGAATTAGATGCAGGTATCTGTGACGGTTTGACGTACGAAGAAATTGAAAAAACATACCCCGAGGATTTCAAGGCTCGTGACGAAAATAAATACTTGTATAGATATAGAGGCGGTGAGTCTTACAAAGATGTCGTAACAAGATTAGAGCCTGTGATTATGGAATTAGAAAGACAAGAGAATATTATGATTATTACCCACCAAGCTGTGTTAAGATGCATCTATGCCTACTTCATGAATGTACCACAAGAAGAGAGCCCATGGATGCTGATTCCTTTACATACAGTAATAAAATTGGAACCAAGAGCTTACCAGACATTTGTTAGTAGGATCAAGGCGGATATTCCAGCTGTCAGTACATATAAAGAAAAAGGAACGTCTCAGCTAGGCGAGTCTGCCGGATCTGATAATAAAGTGAGAAACATCATTACCAGTGCTAAAACAATAGAAGCTTAATTTCTACAGGAAAACATTGGTTGTATTTATTTTCATTTATTTGTTATATTCAACGTATATTGAAAAACATACATATTTATGTGCACTATACGTTCAGTTTTTTTTTCTTAGAGAAGAGTAGAAGTTATTTACTGCCATTTTTGTTTTTATCTATTATCTTGATATTAGAAAATGTTAAGTTGGTCTTTAGAAAATTGCTTTTTTTCAAAATATGCTTTTTTTTTGTACTTTAGCAACTTTCTTTTCTGGTTGTCTTTTTTCGGTATTACCCGATGAAAATTATGATTATTTTATCCAAGAATAGTTTTAATTTTTCAAATAAAATAATACAAAATAGATATGTTAACAACTGTAGATAATATCTAACAGAGAATAATTATATCGAAAATTATACTGACGACTCAAGATTCTTATTTTGTGGAAAAGCAAGTTGAAGACTATGTGTCAATGATAGAGAGTGTCACCAAAACAATCTTATTATGAATTAATTGCTATTATTCATGATTGCAATATAAGTCGATCATAATGTTCGGATCCAGTAATAGGAGTAACTTACAGTTAATAATATATCTGACCACCACCCTAAGAAGAAAAACGTTGCATGAGTAATAATACGAAAAATAATATTGCAATACATAACAATACTTACATACTTTCTCATAATTGAATGTAATTGTCGAGGCGTAATCTCTTGCTGACTTTGCAGAGATTCATCCTCATTGTCTGAATCACTATTAATGCTAGTAGTCATTCTTGATTTGAGAGAGATAAAGATGTATATTATTCTATCTATATATTTCTGTTTATCTCCTCCTTTTTCTTCTTCTTTCTTTCTTCCTTATTAGGATAAATGTCCATATTTATCTTATTTCCATATTTTAGTAAATTGTAACCTTACCTTAGAATTCTATTAATAATACATCTCGTTGTATTAATAATCAAACTTCTTTAGTAAGTTCGATATTTTGCCTAACCAATCTTTCATGTAATATTGAGTCAGTCCTCAAAAGGTGTCGTATTATAGATAATACTATGAGGCATTTTACAGTTGATTACTAAGAATGTGCCTTATGATTAGTAAGAATGTGCCGTGATGCTACTAATACAAAGCCGTTTAATCATTAGATTAAATAATCAAGGAGAAATGAAACTACCATTATATAAAGAACCTAAATCCTCTCTCTAATTACACATTTTATCATTTTATTATTTATTTTAATTCCTTTTAATCAAGGATCCTACTTATTAATTATTGATATACAAATTGTATCAGTTATTTATTCTCTACAGAGTTTTATATTTAATATATTTTCTCTATTACACACAAAAGTAAACTCCAATCACTTCTGATCCTTCAAGTGATTTACTTTTAACAATCTTATTCTCGAGTTACCTAAACAGTAATTCCGATTCAAATTGTATCAGTTATTTATTCTCTACAGAGTTTTATATTTAATATATTTTCTCTATTACACACAAAAGTAAACTCCAATCACTTCTGATCCTTCAAGTGATTTACTTTTAACAATCTTATTCTCGAGTTACCTAAACAGTAATTCCGATTAAAGGACTATTGACTCAACAGAATTTAATGAGAAATTTGATAAACTCTTCAACTGTTTAGAAGCTCTAAATTTATCTAAAAAAGATGATACTGTTATTATTGATGAAAGTAAGAATAGTGTTTCTACTAGAGCAGATGATCCTAACCAAATCATCGGAAACACCAATACTTCTTCACAGTTATTTCTAGTTACCTAAACAGTAATTCCGATTAAAGGACTATTGACTCAACAGAATTTAATGAGAAATTTGATAAACTCTTCAACTGTTTAGAAGCTCTAAATTTATCTAAAAAAGATGATACTGTTATTATTGATGAAAGTAAGAATAGTGTTTCTACTAGAGCAGATGATCCTAACCAAATCATCGGAAACACCAATACTTCTTCACAGTTATTTCTTAGGATATAGCTGTTATATCTTGACAGATTATTCTATTTATAGGATCATTGTGAGATAGTAGTATAAATAGAAGGGCAAACCCCTTACTAATCTCTTAAGTAAGATATATAGTTACTGGGATAGGAAGCAAGCATATAAAGATTGATTTTCCCTACACATGTTAATGCCGCGGACTTAGCTCAGTTGGGAGAGCGCCAGACTGAAGTAAACTTCGGTCTATCAGAGTTATCTGGAGGTCCTGTGTTCGATCCACAGAGTTCGCATTGTTTTTTATATTTTTGCGGAATTTTGAAACTAACATAGTTTAGATTGAGCCAACTTATTTTTGCCGAAAAAAATCAACTTTTTAGGTTGGAATAATGTTAAATATCAAGTATTCATGATATTAATGATTTTTCTTTTCAGCTTTAAAATTGATTTGACTAAAGACATTTTAAATGATTCATTATAAGTAGAATTACAGTTCCATCATATTCAAAAATAACAAATATTTTAACTTTTTTTTTTTCAAATACAAATGTACACAATCAAAATAAAAAAAGGAATTAATAAAAATAAAAATAAAATTTGTAAATCTCAATAACTAAAATCCATTATTAAAAGCCAAACCAGTACCGTTAGTTAACAACAATTGAGTACCAGAAGAATCACCTTCTTCAGAAGTATTCTCCTTTTCTTGTCTAACTTTCAAGTCTTTGAAAAGCTCATTGATTTTATCAGTTTGCTCTTTTTTGATTGAGATTTCGTATGGTTTGACATAATCAGCTGGCACAGAGTTCAACCAAACTAATTCCATAACATAATCGTAATCAATCAAGTGGTAAGCTTCAAACAATAAGCCAATAAAACACTCTCTGTTACCAACTTCAACAAAGTAACGTAACAAGTCATGGGTAATGTTAACACTTCCACTTATAACAGTTGTATCAATCATTTCACGCCATAATTTATCAGACTTGAGTATAGATATAGCTTTGCCAAATTTCTTTTGTTTTCTGTACAAGAAAGCTGCAATTCTTCTGAAAAAGATCAATTCGTGATTTTCTAGTCTATTGGCCAAACTAAGAGCATCAAATCTATCATGAGCATCAACACAGGCTTGCAATGCCTTGTAATCTTTTTCCTCAATTAATAAGTCATGATATGCATCGTTGACAACCATCAAGTTCTTATCTAATACACTGATCAAGAATGGTTTGATCATTGGTAAGTTATCGGATTTCAGGAAGATTCTGACAACCCTGGATATATCGATACGTGGAGTTAACACCGTTAAAAGATCTGTGATCAAGTTAGGATGCATATTCAAGTAGAAAGTGATTGCCTTATAGTAAATTTCCAAGTTTGAAACTTTAACAACAATCTTTTTGAATTCTGCATGGTCAAAAGTATCTGCGGCTTTATCAATCATGGTCAAAATGGCATTATCCCATTCATCATAGTGACTGTAAAGGAAGACTAATTCATTCCATAAGTGGAAAGATTCAGCAACCTTTAAAACTTTTGGAATATTTAATCTTGACCAGAATAATTTTAAGTGATCCATTAATTTCGAAGGATCATATTTAGCGTACAAGATGGCTAATTCCGTAAACATGCCCATGTGAGCCCTTTCCAAACCCATACTTGATTCAAATAAAACAATTAATTGTTCAAAGTAACCATTAGATTCATATTCGTCAACTAACTCTTGTAATTCATCAGCATCAATAATCAAGTTCAAACCACAAATTTGGGCAAGAGTAAATTCCTTGTTGCTAATACATGCAGCATTGACTTGTTTCCAAACTTTGATGTTGGATGCCTTTCTAGCACATTCAACAGCACCTTGGTAATCGCCCAAGTAAACTAAAGTGGTAGCCAATTTAGAGTAGTTAGAAACGCTTTCAAATAAAATCTTAGCAGCTGGGTAGTTCTTTAAATCAGTGAACAATTTGTCTCCCACAGCATCTAAATCAGCAGCGTTTGAATCATTCTTTAAAAATAATTCAATATCGTTCAATTTGTTTAATTCAGCATAACATAAAATCAATTCACCATCAACTTTGGCTTCTCTTAAGGTGGTTCTGCACATTTTAAGATAAGGAATCAATTCTTCAAATTTACGAGCATGCTCAGCAACATCAATGACCTCTGCAAAGTTACCTGGGTTTCCAGACTTGATGTAAGAATCAATAGATTCATTGATTCTTAATCCGTTTAACTGAGCTCCACCTAATTGGTACCATAGTTCTGGAGTATCTTTTTTATTAGCGTAATCTTCACCCCTGTCCAAAGACATAATATCCTCAACGATAACTCTCATAGCGTCAGAGTACATTTCAAACTTGTCATAGATTTGGAAAGCTTCTTCATGAAGGCCATTTTCAGTACACAAGGCACCCATCTCTATTGGGTCAAATTTGTCCAATCTTTCAATGTACCCAGTAACTTTAGAAGGTTCAGCTTTGATGGCAGTTAAAATCATTAAACCTTGTAACGATGGGTTATCAGAGAAAACAGCATCCGGCTCCAAAATGATCTTCTCTAATAATTCAATTAATTCCACAGGTAAGTTGTTATCCATGAATGCTTTCACAACAACAGAAATTGGTTCTGGGTCAGATAATTCTGGAATAGCAGTACCAACAATTTGATCAATTAACTCCCTTCTATACATGTTATCATCGGATAACACCTTATTATAAAGATCTAAGTCAGATCTTTTTAATAAGTATCTAGCTTGGTATTTGAACATGGAATTTTCGTTGGTAATATTGATTAACTCATCATCATTATTTCCTTTAGAATAACAAATATAAGCCAAATACGGATCACGCTTTTCGCAGTACTTACCAACTTCTAAAGTATCATAAATGTCATTTTCAGTCAAAAATTTTTCTGGATTGTTATTAGAATCAATGTAAATCTTAGCCAAGGTGTTGTACAATACTGTATCCTTGGAACCTTGGGCCAAAGAAGCTTCCAAGAATGGTAATAAGATTTTCAATCTGTTTCTGCTTTCAACTTGTTCAACTAGTTTATCAAGTGGGACTTGACCAATTACGGTGCTTAATAAGTTCTTAATAATGCTTTCATCACAATCAACATCCAACAACGCAGCAATAACTTCAGGAGTTCTAGAAGGATTAACTTGCTGAACATAAACTTCAATGAATTTGAAGAATTGGTTCTTGTATAAGTATAACACCAAGTCATGAACAAAGTTAAATCTATCACAGACAATAATCAAAGGTAATTGATCTGGTAATTTCGCTTCCTTCAAAAAGTTCTTAACCTTTTCACCATTGTAATGATTATTGTCTTTAACAATTCTTTCAATTTCCTTGTATTGTTGTAAACTGGCAGCGGCTTGAATGTACTTGAAAACAACATTTTCTTCTTCAGTGGTATTAACAATAGAAGATAAGTAGTAATATAATCCTTCAGTATTCTTGAACTCTTCAAACATTTTGATTAAAGTAGCAGACCCAATTAATTCAGAGAATTTTGTTGAGACTTGAATCACAATTTGTAATTTAACTGCATCTTTGGCCTTCAAGAATTCCTTCAAACATTCTAAAGATTGTTCAACATTCAATTGACCAAAGAAGGAAACCAACCAATCAGTAGGCAATACTTCAGTATGAACTACACAACGTTTAATGTCTTTCAAGTCAGTATAGTTTTCTAAAGCCTTTTGATACAATCCTTGTTTTTCACATAATTTGGCAATAGCAGGTTTATCATAATGACTGAACATATTATTGGACAAAATAGCTTCAGCAACTTGAGGAGCATGCAATAAGTTAATTTCCAATAATCTGGTTTGCAAATGGCCTTGGCTTGGTTGATCTTCCTTCAATCCTTCCAATAAAAAGGCTGTACCTTGTTCAATAAGATTAGCACCAAAAAAAATATCTGAGACTTTTTCCAAATCAAGTTCTTTGGCAGTATTTGGATTGTTGATCAATTGGTTAGCAAATTCAACAGCCTTGTCTGGAGCAGATCTTGAAATCATTTGAATTAACACCAAATAGTTTGGAGAGTAATTGACTTTTTCGCAGAATGGGATAATTTTATCGAATTGGTTCAACTCCGCCAAACAGATAATGATTTTATTATTAATTGAAGGAGTTGAATTTGCACCGTCCATAGATGAGCCTAAATAAATTCTTAATGCCAATTTAGCATCAAAAGGTTTGACAACGTCACCCAATTCTTCTGAATATGTGATCTTGTCTTGACTCAACCAGTTTTCAAATAACTGTTGCTTGTTTTGTTGTAAAACGGGTTTACCCAATTCAATGGATTCATATTTGTTCAATTTATCGCTATCTAACAAAATAGAGAAGTATTGCAAGATGGGAGAAACTTGACCTGGGGCAGCTTGAATGTTCTTTAAACGATCAATAGTCTGAGGAGTTCTCAATTGAGAAGAAGAGGCAGCAACTTTAGCGGCCCCAGCATAATCACCAGAGTTCAATAAAGATTCAAACTGTTGAGCAAAGAGGTTTTCAGCACCTGGTAAATTACCTCTGGAAGCCAAAGATAAAGCCAATGGAATGTTGGATAATTTACCCAAAATATAAGGAATTATGGTGGCCTTATTAATCTCAACGGATAACACTTGACCCTTTTTGTTAATTGTCAAGATGCCATCAGAGGCATGAGATGAGGCAGTGAATAATGGATCAGCACTAATTCTGTTGACGAATAAATTCAAACCAGTTTCTAAATCGAACAAATGAATGAAACCGTACTTGGTTAAAATGTAAATAATACCATAAGTAGAAGAAACTTGGCAAGAAATTGGGAAATCATTAGCTGCATCTTCAGGGAAGTAAATATCGATATTTTTCTTGGAGTAAACTGGATTTTGAGGATTATGATCAATTTCAATGATGTGCATGTTACCTGCGTTTGTAGCAGTGTTTCTGTTACCAATGATAAATACAGTAGAAGGAGAAACAGCACCAGGTAACTTTAAGGTAGCAAAGTTGGATACATGACCATCAATAATTTGAGAAATATTTCTACCTTTGGAGAATAATTGGATTTTACCAGCAATTTTTCCATTTTCCTGAAAGATACCATTAATGGCAAACCATGATAATTCCTTGTTGGCAGTGACATTTATAATTTGACAAGAGTTCAATACTTGGTTCTTAGATGTAATTAATTGAGGTGCCGCTGTGGACTTAATGTCCCAAATGTATAAATTGATTGAAGTTACGAGAGCGATACAATCAGGAGTCAACCATTTCCAATAGAGAATCAATTCGTTGGGATTAGGAATACTATAGTTAGCTAATCTTTGCTTAGAGGATAAATCGTAGACTTGCATGGTAGGGCCAGATCTTAAAGCAATGATCAAACCAGTTGGATGCATGATGATGTTGTCAGCAGACATGTTTTTTCTGATTATGGAGGTATCACTACCCGACAAAGGAACAATTGCCATTGAATTATCTTCCTTGATGGAGATGTAGGAATCGGACAAGCTGCATGATTTAAAATCTATATTTGAAGGAGAGATAGAGTAGTTATCAATAAGATTTGTGAGTTCGGTAAACTCTATAGGGATATCATTGGCCATTTTTGACTGATTTATAGTATACTTCTCTTGATACCTTTCTGGGAGGTTTTTTTTTTTTTTGCTTTTTTTGTTATTTTCAAATATTATGCGAAGAGTACTTGTCGTGGTTCTCGGAATTAAATGAGAGATTTGTTTCTAAACTGTCAACTGTAGAAAAACGGGGGATCAATCAATGTCTAAGAACGCTATGAATTGAAACACGCAGACAAGCAAAAATTGATAACAATAATCAGAGTAACAAAAAGAGATAATATGAAGTTATATAAAGTCAAGAAAAGATGATTTATGCTGGTTTGAATTGGAAAGGAAAGGTGGTCTATGTAACCAATATTAAATCTGGATCTACCGACTACCGTAATACTTCAATATTCACTCGTGGTTTTTTCTTATGTTTTGCCCGAGAAAATTTTGATTTTCAAGTTTCCACGGCCTGTAGTGGAACACCTATTTTCGTAGTAAAAATGACAACACAGAGAACAAACGGGGTAACCTCTTTTGGTTTTTCTTTATAAGCGCACTTAAAAAAAAATTATTCTCGGTTTTTTTTCTTCTATTATTGGTGGCTATCTGATTTGCCACTGAAAAAAAAAACATACAACTCTTTGCGCCCGCATAGGTTTATATTTGTATATATGTATATGTGCGCAAAGGAGTTGGCTGAAAATTTTTACCGAGACTAAATTTCATTAACTCCAAAAGCACAACACAGCGCACATAACAAAATCTAGATGTGGCTGAAATATTTCGGTATGGCAGAGATAGTTTTGGAACCAGGTCTTCATTCGGTTTGATTCAATTGATACTAGCCATCTACAATTAGTCCAGTTCTATTCCTATTTGTTTATTGTGAAACATCATGATATAAAACGTTTTTCATATACTATCTATATTACCACATGTTATCTTGTTTTTATATCTCAAAAATATTTTTTTTCTTGGGCTTTGGAGAAAATGGCCCCATATCGTTGTTCATCAACCGCGCAAAAGGGCTCTTCTTGTTTGTGCTCAACAAAGTATTCTCATTATCCTGGTCTTCAATATTATCCTGATCCTCTTCGTCTTTGCCATATAAATTCACTCCTTTAAAATTTCCCCCACGTAGTACCCGTGTTTTCCGATTTCCGCTTGTCTTACTAACCTTAAGTTGCAAGCTGTCATCATTATTTTCGGTTTCATCAAAATCATTCAATATCCCCTTCATCAAGTCTCCGCTTATGCTTTTTCTCACGTTTCCTGTCCGTTTGCTGTTATCATTTCCTAATAGACTTTTTCTTTTATTTTTCAAGATTTTGGAAAGCTTAGTTTTATCTGTTTTTGTATTGTTGCCGTCTTCTGTTTGCGGTTCACTGATCTGTATTTTGAGTGATGTCAATCTAACATCGCTGGAGCTACCAATAGCTGTACCTTTCTTGGAAGGTGTATTGTAATTTCTTTGATATTTCCTCAAGTATGGTGATGTGGAAAATTGCGATAAAAGACCATTATTATTTATATTAGTACCACCATGGTTAGGCGTATTCTGCACTCCAGGGCTATTCAAATTATTATTCTCCTTTTTAAAATTTTCAAATTCCATTGCTTCTTTCTTGATTTTCACATGAAGCGTTTCTATCTTCCTACTTAACTGTTTGTTTTTATTGGTAAGCTTATCAATTTTATTTTCAAAAGATGCTTTTTGATTAACGAACTGATGTTTGAGTTTTTCATTCTCATGCTTCAAGTTGGTAATAGTAACCCCCAATTTTTCTACAATTTGGTCTTTCTCGGTATCATTTTCAGCTCTTTTATTATTAATGTTTTCATGATTCGTCGTATTCTTATTGTTTTGCAATTGTTGCTCTTCTATGATATATTCGCTGTACTCAATCACTTGTTTCAAGATCTCAAGGGCACGAAGTTTTTCCATTCTTTGATTTTCCCTTGATTCAATCTCCATGATTTGCACCAGGAGTTCTGATTCACTAGTTATGGCATCATAGACTTCCATTCTAGTATTTTCTTTATCTCTATTGCAAGCAGCAACCTGAACAGCAATAGTATATATATATATGGCCAATAGAGATCAATTTAAATTGTATATGGTTGACTTTTACTCTTCTTAATTTTTTTTTCTGCGTGTTTTTGTTTACACTTTTTATTATTAGTTTTTTTTTCAGAATCGAATATTAGTCAATAGAAATCTACAAATCATTTTTTCAACATAATCTGAATGCCTTAATAACATAATATTAATAGTATTTTCTTTTAAAGTAAAAAATCTATCTGACTTTTTCAATGCATATATACAGGGAAATATTAAGTAATTTTCTTATAAATACATATCTTCCTTAACACTCTCTAACCTATCTCTGGTGACTTTTCTTAGCCCGTTATATTCCATAATAAAGGTAGAACGTCCCTTAGTCAAACTTCTAAGCTTTGTCAAATAACCAATCATTTCCCTTAATGGAGCAACAGCCTCAATGACTTTCAGAAATCCATCCTCGCCTTCATTCCCTTTGTCACCACTCTTTACTTTAGAAATAACAGTCTGATCGTAAGGTAAATATTGTTTTTCTACCTCTTTCAAATAGTCGACGCCATCTACGTCTTCAATTGATCCTAAATCATCTTCAATACTCATAATTACGGCTTTTCTTGTACTTGTCAAATCATGGGAGACTTTACCAACATCTTCGTTGGTAACTGCAACTTTGATGTTCATGATAGGTTCAAGGATAGCATAATCTTTTTCTGGATCAAATTTTTCATTAAGAGCATAATTGATGGTGTCTCTGGTAAGAAAAAGCAAACTTTTCAAATCATTTGAAGCTTTAGGAAATCTCCACTTATTGATTCTAATCAATATGGAATTTAATGGTAAGTTCCCAATCATTCCACCATTTTGTAAAGTACTGACGCACGAAGAAATCATAGAATTTATCACTTGTTCATATTTGACTTGTAATGGCCACTCTTCTGATTTTGATTCAAGGTAATCTGATACAAATTGTGGTGCAGAACTTAATGGGATATATGCGAGATTGTTGTCGTTAGGTAAAGTCACCAAATTATCGAATACTGATTCATTATCATTATTTTCAAATAAATAGTGTTCTTGAACTGGACCTTCAAAAGGCTCAAGCTCAAGTTCGATTTCTAATGAATCATCTGGATCTGATGAACATCCAGAACTTACTGCTTCATCCTTTTTGCTGATAACTCCACTATTTCTTAGTAATGTTTCTTTGTATGTTACCATAACTTTACTGATCTCACAATTAGTCTTCATATCATTGACCAAACGATCCTTCACAATTTCTAAATGCAATTCACCCATCCCACTGATTAAGGTTTGTCCTTCTTCATTTTCGAACACTTTCAAAGATGGATCTTCTCTTAAAATGATTTTTAAATTTTCGTCCAATAATTTTTTGTCACTTATGGTACGAGGTTCTAAACTGGTAACAAAGATTGATGGCGGGGTAGAAATTGGGTTCAATTGAATTGAAGATTCCAATTCTTTGAAAGATTTCGATCCATCTTTCTTCATAGAATGTGAAATAAAAGTGTCCCCTGTCCTTAATTCATTTATATCGTTTAACGATGCACTATCCAATGTGGAATTGAAAATACTGCTGTCGTCACTATTTGATGAAGATGAAGAATTAACATCAGAAGCAGAAGATACTAATGAAACAGTCATGACACCAATGTTTCCACAAGTTAATTTATCAATAGACTGAGGAGTATCACCGTTAATTAAAAATAAATTAATAATTCTAAATTTTTTGCCAGTACGGCTATTGATTAAAATTGCTCCATTCAAAAGCTTACCAGAATAAATACGAACAAATATCATTGGTTGCTTTCTGTAATCTGTAATGACCTTAAATGCTAACCCTACAGTCAATTGAGGATTATTATTAACAATCGTACCAGCACTGGAATCTGATTTTACAGGAACCTTTTCCACGATATCAGTACGATTATGCGAAGCAGATTTCTTTTTATTCTTTTTTGACTTTTTGGGACTGGCTAACTTCGATTTCAATTCGGGTAACGGAACATCATTAGGACTTGGTAGAAAATCCACAATGGAATCCATCAATGGCTGTACGCCAATATTTTTAAAACTAGCACCGCATAATACAGGGGAAATATCATTATTTAAAGTGGAATTTCTAATTGCTAATTTCAAATCTTTAACTGGAACTTTCAAGTAATCTTCGCCATTATCTAAGAAGGAGTCCACTAATGATTCATTATTGTCGAATTCACACAATGTTTCAACCATGGATTCTCTAGCTTGACAGTATTCTTGAAATTGATTAGAGTATTTCTGTTGATTTTCCAACTTGTTTAAATCAATAATTTTAATACTGGTTCCATCATAGTTCAAATCTTTCACATCTTCTACATTCCATACTAAAATTTTGCCATTAAGAATATCAATAACACCAGTAAATAACCTTTCTCGATTAATTTCATCTTCTATGAAAAAAGGGATATTGACCAACACAATCTTTGTTCTTAATTTGATCATGATATCTTTACAAGTTCTGCTAAATCCAGCACCCATACGATCCATCTTATTAACATAGATCACATTAGGTAATTTTAAGGCATGTCTTGATTGCTTCCAAACCTTTTCAGTTTGTGCTTCTACGCCTTCAACAGCATCAAGAATGACTACTGCGCCATCAAGAACCCGAAGTGATCTAATAACTTCATATGTGAAATCAGCGTGTCCTGGTGTATCAATAATATTAATTCTATTGGAATTCCAAGGAACTGTGACAGCGGCTGATTGAATAGTAATCCCACGATCCCTTTCTTGTTGTAAATAATCAGTAATTGTATCACCTTGATCTACATTACCTATATGTTTGATAGAACCTGAATAATAAAGAATTCGTTCAGTAGTAGTTGTTTTCCCGGCATCAATATGTGCGATGATCCCAACATTTCTAATTTTGGAAATCGGAAATTTCAGAAGTTCAGAGTCTATGGATGTAGTATTAATATTGTTCGGCTTTTTCGAAATTGTGGCATATCGATTATTAAGAAATAATTGGTTTTTGTTGAGGTGATAGCCACGAAAACCAACATTTTTCACAAGACAAGTTCTAGTAAAACAGGAACCTATGGTTTTTAACATGTCCCTTTCTCTTCTTATCTTTTTGTTTTTACCGTTATTGATACTATTTCTGGGTAACAACAAGGAATACGAGTTACAACAACTATGCATAAGGAATAAGAGCATTAAAAAAATGAAATATTGAATTTTTTTTTCTGGTCCTCATCCACTGCATACATATTCAAATATTCAACATGTGGAAACCAACTATCTTATCCCGGCTTCTTTATGAAAAATATCTAGAAAAACACCTTTTTTTTATGAAACAAACGAAAAAATTCTCATCGTTTTCCCAGTAAATAATAAAGAGAATAAAAGCAAAATTTGGATATTTATTATTTTCCACAGAAGTTGACGTATCGCTATTTGCTAAATCCATCAAAAATATTCTACAGAATCACCAATAAAACTTAAAAAAAGGTAAAAAACATACATATATTTAAAACTGAAAACGTACCCGATGTATATATATGAAATTATGAGAGCAAAAAAAAGATAGTAGCAATTTTACTACTTGTACTTTAGTTTGTAGTTTCATCTGCCTTATCACTATAATCATATATATACACGTACTTTCATTATGTTTATACTTCATAATCCATGTAATTAAAGAACATTAAATATATTTAATTTTAAGTTTGGGTGAAATACTGTTCAAGGATACACTATGCCTTAATTTGACTAAGGATTTCATCCTTCGTAATTAAGTGACCAATGACTTCAATTTCATTCAATAGTTCTTCAACATTTCTAGACCATTCATTTAATAAGCCATTAGCTTCAACTGGCTTACTAAAACTTACGATTCTCTCAGGTCTATTAATTTTACCGAAAATGACACCATTGTAAACCAATTTAGAAATATATCTTTCAGTGTCTGCACCACTTAGATGTAACAATTCATTAAGTCTGTCTATGGAAATGTTACTATAGTAGGTGGAAATTATACGAAGGTTATGTTCGATGACACGATCTCTGAGAGTTGCAAGACGTTTCTCACCTTGAACTTTATCATTAAATACATAAGATTGTTTAAATTGAGAACCAAAACGAGTTTCAATGACTGGCCACCTAATCAATTCCTGCTTGATGAAACATTTCACTAATTGGAAATACGAGGAATCTGGTAAGTTTTGTAAATTCTTGTCGGAATAGACCTTGTGGATAAGGTCATTCTGAAGATTATCATAAGGAGCCAAGATTATGAAATACACAATGTTGATCAAAGTCGAATTTAATTGTTGCTTATCGTTCTTAACGGATTCAATATCATAAATTTTTAAATAATGTTTAGCTACTTCGAGGTAATCATTTTCATGAAGAAAGATTTTAATTTTCAATTCAAAGTATCTTTTCTTGAGCGGGATCAATGAATCATCGTCATTAAAATTTTTTTCTAAGATTTTTCTAGAGATGATTTTGGCAGGTTCATAATCACCCTTTTGGATATTGAGTTGCATTTGTTCCAAAATAAATTCAATTTTTTCTTTAAGCTTCATTGATCCGTAAGTTTCCACTTGTAGTTCAGACAATAATTCGGTTGCAAGATCTAAATCACCTTGCTGCAATTTAATATTGGATAAAGTTCTTGTGACCCTAGCACGTTCCACTTCAACAAAGATTTTGTTCTCGGTAACGGTTCTGACGGTTTCAATTACTGAGATCTTAGTTTTCTCATCTTTAATGGTATCAAGCTTCTCAATGATTTCCTGAATCATAGACTGGATAGACAATTTCATTTGACCGTGCTTCTTGGATAAAAGGATTAACTGTTCATTTAAGGTTTCCCATTTGCTGTTATCAGCTAAAATGTCGACAATTTTACATAAAACACGCTTGCTGCTTGCCAAATCTGAGGCTTGTCTTGTTTGTTTCTCCAAGAGGAGCAACTTGTTAAGCGCGGAGTCTGCTGCTGATGACTTGGCAAGAGCATCGATCTGCGGGAACTGCTCATTCAACGTCTCTGAGAAATCTTTGTCTGCTCTGAATGGTGCTTCTCTAGACATTTTAACGGATTATAAAAAAAGGCTTGGACTTTATTGATGTATTATTTTGGATGTTGCACAGTAAGTACTTGCTATATAGAAGACATGTTAGCTCCCAAAGGATATGGCCTTTTTTTTGCCACTGTATAGCTCCAAATTTCGTGTATGGCAAAAATTATTTCACCACTAAAGACTTCTTTCTGTTCAGGTTTTTCTCGAAAAAAAAAAGTATGTATTACACTTAAGCGGTCCATTTGAACACGTACACGAGCTCATAACAAATGCAGTATCTCTCTGTCGCACATGATCACATATCTAGTGTCTTGTTTATGGCAATCGCAGGGCAAGCTGGTTGGCTGCCCACATCTAGTTGTTTTACGTACAGTTATGGCCAAGGGTAGCAGACTGAAAATGGTAAGCAGAAGCCTTCATAATAATATACATTTAGAAAGCACATTGATGGAATATAGTAGGTAAAAAAGTAACAATTGCATGCTGCTCGAATATTAGAGTAAAATCTGGTTTTGTGCCCTGGGAGACACAAAGTCTCCACGTGACTATCCCGGAATTCCATAATTTCGGGTATTAAGTTCTGATAATTGTGAAGAGCCGCACGCACACGGTCACCCAAAATAACGAAAAGATGAAATTTATCCGAAAATTGCTCAATGTGGTACTTTTTTCGGAGGAGGAGAAAGAAAGCGAATTCTTTTTTGTGCAGTTCTTTGCGTCACGCGTTCAAAAATTATATAGGTTCTCTGTAATTCTAGGATGAGATTATTTTGATTGATTGCATCCTTATTACATAATTCCCTATTAACACTTTCTTTCGATGAAGAACAAACGCTCAATAAACAATTTTGCATTTATCCGTCTATTTCGATAATTCCGCTATCCCGATCTACTATGGAAACTTAAATTCGAAGTGTGCAGGAAAAATACATACAGTTGACTGAAATATTTAGCTTGCCATCGCAAAATATTCTGAATATCCGTTATTTTGAACTCTGCTGGTCCTCATATTTAAACAACTTGAGGTCCGCATCTGCAACAGCTTTTCGTACATATATCAAGCTATCCTGATTACTTTTGTATAAATACAACTTCTTCTTATTTCTTACCTATCCCTGGTAATTGCCACTATTCTTCCGCGTATTATAATATAGTTACTATAACAAAATTAGTTACAACTGTTCCGCAATGAGTGACAATCCCGTTAGTCCTCCCCTTCCCGAGGACAATACTGTCTCCACAAGAGGTTCTCCGGATGTTCATTCGGACGTGCACTCATTCCGTCCTAGCGACAGGAACGTAGCTACTGATAGCGACAACAACAATGACAACGCTAGCTACCTTGATGCCCTTGATGCTGCCCACCGTGCGGCTAGCGATGATACCTCTCACCACTCGGACGATTCTACCATTTCTCGATGTGCTTCTGGAACCGATGCCCAGAAATCTATAATTCTTGATAAAATGGAGAAAGTATGTAAACATCTTTCCAGAGTAACTACCCGCGACACCTTTACTATCGATCCTTCGGATTTTGATCTCGCTGCGATCTTGAGAAGCTTTCTCAAAAATGCCGATAGAGAGCAACTTAAGCTCAGATCAACTGGTGTTCTTATTAAGAACTTAGCCACTATTGGCTCGGATAAATCGGTTACCTTTGCTGAAACTTTTGGTAAAGTGTTAAATATTCCTGGGAATATTGTGGAAGGTATAAGAAACCGCGGTAACAACCCAACTAGACGTCTTCTCAATAATATCACCGCTAACGTTAAAGCCGGTGAAATGTGTTTGGTTCTTGGTAGACCCGGTGCTGGTTGCTCCACTCTTTTGAAGACAATCGCTGGTGAAGACTTGGAACAATACTTGGGAACCGAAGGTGAAATCACATTCGATGGAATTCCACATCTGGAGATGATCAAATATCATAAAAACGACATTGTTTATAACCCAGAACTAGATACTCATTTTCCTTATTTAACCGTCAAGCAGACGTTGAGATTTGCTATTGGATGTAGAACACCAAAGACCAGAGTTAATGCTGTTACTAGTGATGCTACTATCGAGCAATATGTTGATTTTAAAACCGATTTACTTGCTACTATTTTTGGTTTGAGACATACCTATGACACTAAAGTCGGCAATGACTTTGTTAGAGGTATTTCTGGAGGTGAACGTAAAAGAGTCTCTATCGCTGAGGCTCTTGCTGCTGATGCTAAAGTGTATTGCTGGGATAATGCAACTAGAGGTTTAGATGCATCCACTGCTTTAGAGTATGCATCTGCACTACGTGTATTGACCAATTTGTTAAATTCCACTAATTTGGTCACCGTTTATCAAGCTTCTGAAAATATTTATCAAAAATTTGATAAAGTGTTGTTGCTTTATGAAGGTAGACAAATCTTCTTTGGAAAAATTCATGAAGCTGTTCCATATTTTGAAGATTTAGGATTCCATCGTCCATCTCGTCAAGTCACTCCTGAATTTCTTACAGCTATTACCGATCCAAAAGGTCGTTATCCAAAACGTGGATTCGAAAACAAAGTTCCTAGGAATGCAGAAGAATTCGAAGCATGTTGGTTGAAATCAAAAAATTATGAAAAACTTCAAGAGGATATTACTAAATGTGAACAATCTACTGATCCAGAAAAGACAAGACAAGAATTTACGGAATCTACTCTTGCAGAAAAATCTAAAATTAAATCTAAGTACACAGTTAGTTATTGGCAACAATTAAAATTGAATTTTATCAGAAGTTATCAGATAGCTACGGGTAATTTCTCATACCTTGCTACACAGATCACTGCAGATGTTATTCAATCATTAATCACAGGTTCTTTGTATTATAGTATCCCAGAGACCACGCAAGGTGCATTTTCTAGGGGAGGTGTTTTATTCTTTTGCTGTTTATACTATTCTTTAGCTGGGTTAGCTGCTGTGTCCAACTCCTTTTCTAAAAGACCTATCTTGCTTAAACAAAAAGGTTACTCATTTTGTCATCCATCCACTGAATTTTTATCTTCCCTTGTAGTTGATGCTCTTTTTAAATTAATTGGTATGGTTTGTTTTATTGTGATAGTTTTTTTCCTTTCTGATCTTAGAAGAAATGGTGGTCATTTTTTTGTTGTTTTCTTATTTGTTATATTAACTTCATATAGTATGAATGGGTTTTTCCAAGTAGTTGCCAATCTTTCTCCAAGCTTGAGTATTGCAAATGCCATTTGTGGTTTGGCTGTTATGTTATCCGTTATGTATTCTTGTTTCATGATTCAGTTGCCTTCCATGCATCCATGGTTTAAATGGATCAACTATCTTAATCCTATAAGATATGGTTTTGAGGCCATGATGGTTGATGAGTTTCATCATACCGAAATGAACTGCACAAAGTTATTTCCATATGGGCCATCATATTCCGATATTTCTGTACAGTATAAAGTATGTCCATCTAATGGTGCGCAAACAGGTGAACAATACGTATCTGGTGATTCGTACTTAAAAGTTGCTTTTGAATATTATTTTAAGAATCTTTGGAGAAATTTTGGGATTCTTATGGGATTCTTTATTGTGTTGACAGGCGTTGCTGCTTTTGCTTCTGAATTCCATAAAAATAATGCTGCGGGTTTTGATGTCTTAATATTTAAAAAAAATAAAGATACTAGAAGAATCGTTAATGCTAAAAAGGCTGCTTCTTCTTCAGATGTTGAAAAGCAATCCAATTCATCTTCCGGTGCTTCTGCTGAGGAATTGAACGATGAAGACGAAAAAACTGATGAGTCTGTTTTTGAAGGTTTAGGATCTTCGGATGTTTTTCTTTGGCAAAATATTGATTATGATGTTACTTTGAAAGATGGAAGCATCAGACGTTTGTTAAACGATGTCCAAGGTTATGTTAAACCAGGTACCTTGACTGCCTTGATGGGAGAATCTGGTGCTGGTAAAACTACTTTGTTGAATACCTTGTCTCAGAGAGTCGATACTGGTATTATCACAGGTGACATGTTAGTTAATGGATTCCCTTTACCCCATTCATTCCAAAGAAAAACAGGTTATGTTCAACAGCAAGATATCCATTTTGCAGAATTAACTGTTCGTGAGTCTTTAAGATTTGCAGCTAGATTAAGACGTTCTAGAAAAATTCCAGATGCTGAAAAATTGGAATATTGTGAAAAAGTTATTGATATCTTAGGCATGAAATCTTATGCAGATGCGATTGTTGGTCATCCTGGTTATGGGTTAAACGTCGAGCAACGTAAGAAATTATCTATTGGTGTTGAGTTGGTTGCTAAACCTTCATTGTTGTTGTTTTTGGATGAGCCTACTTCTGGATTGGATTCTCAATCTTCTTGGTCTATTGTGAAGTTGTTACGTGAATTGGCTAACCATGGCCAAGCGATTTTGTGTACAATTCACCAACCTTCTTCTGTCTTGTTCGAAGAATTCGATAGATTGTTATTATTGAAAAAGGGAGGTTACACGGTTTACTTTGGTGACATTGGAACCAATTCTAAAATTCTAATTGATTATTTTGAGAGAAGCGGTGCCAGAAAATGTTTTGATCATGAAAACCCTGCTGAATACATTCTTGAAGCTATCGGAGCAGGTGCCACTGCATCTGTTGCTGATGATTGGGGTCAAATTTGGAGGGATTCTGAAGAATTTGCTAAAACTACTACTGAAATTACAGAATTGATAAATGATTCCAAAAAAAACCATGTTGAAGAAACAGACCCCGATTTGAAAAAGACTTATATTACTCCTTATTATTACCAATTGTATCAAGTGACTAAAAGAGTTTACACACAGTTCTGGCGGGAGCCTACTTATCTCATGTCTAAATTAATGTTGATGGTTTGTTCGTCTTTATTGGTAGGTTTCACTTTCTGGGACGCTGGTCATTCTATTATCGGTATGCAAAACAATATGTTTTCGATTTTTATTTCTATCGTTGTTTCTGCTCCTTTAATTCATCAAATTCAAGATCGGGCTTTGGACGGTAGAAGTATCTACGAAGTTCGTGAATCAAAGTCTAACACATACCATTGGTCCACCTTGCTACTTGCTCAATATTTTGCTGAAATTCCATATCATATTGTGTTCGGTACTTTTTATTTTATTGCGTTGTACTTTCCAGTGCATAGATTCTACGATTCTTACACCGTTGGTACCTATTATTTGAATTATTCCATTATGTTCCAACTTTACTATGTGTCTTTTGGTTTATGGCTCTTGTATATGGCTCCAGATTTACCTTCTGCTGCTGTCTTGGTTTCTCTATGCCTTTCCTTCATGATCATTTTCTGTGGTGTTGTGCAACCTCCTGATTTGATGCCTGGTTTCTGGACTTTTATGTGGAAAGTTTCTCCATACACATATTTTGTTCAAAATTTCATGATTTTATCTCTTCACAATCTTGAAATTATTTGTTCTCCAAAAGAAGTGTCTATTCTTAATCCACCGCTGGGTCAGACTTGTTCCCAATATTTGGCTAAAGCCCTATCTGATACCCTGGCGGGATATTTATTGAATCCAGAAGCTACTAGTTCTTGTGAATACTGTCCATACAAGGTGGGTGATCAGTATTTGACCACTGTTAAAACCTCACATAGTTATTTGTGGAGAAATTTTGGTTTTATGTGGGTCTATATTGGTTTCAATGTTGTTGCCATGCTTAGTTGTTATTATTTAATTAGAGTTAGAAAAGGGTCTATCTTAGGCAAATTTGAACCATCTGTCATTTTGGATATTTTTAAGAGAAATAAGCGAACTAAAAAATAATCGATATCTACTCTTTCTTTTTTTATTGTTAATAGTTATTAGTTCATTCTGTCACCCCCTATTATTTTTTTCTTAGAGTATATTTTGTTCAATTCCTTTATTATATATAGTTCTTTTTAATAATATATATATTACTTGGTTTATAGTGTTTTTCAAAAATTATTATTTGCGAGAATTTGTTGCAATAGTTGTAATTGGTACCTAATTATATGTCTGTATATAAATACATGTATTATTATTATTTAACGTAGTATGTACTAGAATGTGTAGAACGACTTTAAATATAAGATATTAAACCAAACAACCAGTAAGGGCCTGCTTATTTCATATTGAGGAACTCATTTTGGTAATTTTGGGACCTTATCCAAATAACAAGGAATTCGGTTTTTTTTTAAAATTAATCCTCACTTAACTTTATGTAATAAAAAAAAGTTGAAAATATAAAATTAAACAGGAAATTGAATTAGATAGTTGAAATTAAAATTAAATTGTATTTTGTATACTTATAATTAGTGAATGCTATATGAATGAATGCATGAGAAAAAGGATAAAAGATTGATCAATCGTAAATGGAAAATAAAGACTAATCTAATCTGCTGTAGAAAAAAATTTTTAACACAATAATGTTTAGAAGTTAATCGTAATAAGTAACTACTTTCTGTTGTTAAAACAAGACAAAAATTGTGTTCTAAAAACCGAGAAAACTAAAAGAAAAAAGTGGACAAAAAAAAACAAATGAAGCTTCATTTTCATTTACTTGAGGAGGCGAAGTGAAAATCGACAAGTTGTTATAATATAATGCTTTGCGGAATTTTTTTTGGAACACTGATTTAAACAAAAGAAGACTTTTCACTAATGAAGTTACAAGTGCTCATGACATAATCACCATAACTGGAAGCATAACAAGTAGTACCAGCAGCACATTGGATGTTTACCCAAGAGCCATAGTTACAAATACTGATTTGACCAGCCTTGTTACAAACGATAGTGCCATCAACACATGGCGACTGATACTTTGCAAAATAATCTTCACTGTAAAGTGCGTTCAAACATTGGGCTTTAGAAAGACCAGAAAGAGAATCACATTCAGTTGAAGAAGTTGGTGTTGATGTTGGACTAGTTGCTGTGGAACTTGTAGTGGTAGTGGAAGTAAAGGAGGTGGCAGAATCAGTTGAAGTGAGGTTATTGGTGATTGTTGAAGTTGTAAAAGTACTTGTTTGATTCCAATAGGTTCCAGAAGTAGTAGTTTTGGTATTAGAAATAGTACTTGCAGTATGCTCACTACTAGTTATAGAAATTGTTGTAGCAGATGTTGAAGTCTTAGATGAACTAATGGTGGTGGTAGTTTTGGTTGAGATAGAACTTGGATTGGCTATGCAGATATCGCTATCCAAGATATCTCTAAGAGCAGCGGCATATGTGTCGCCATTTGGAAGAATATTTCCAAAGACTTGCGAAGCATCCCATACAGAAACACCACCAAAATAGTTAGAACAAGAGATGTCTTCAATAGTACTTTTGATTTCATCAATATCAACATAACCTGAACCGGCAGCATAAACATTACCTGGAATACCCAAATATAACTTAATATCTTTATTATATGATTCTGTCTGAGCCCAAGTTATCCAGTCATTATAATTGAATTGTTTATCGATGTTGCAATAGTTATTGTAAAATTGAATGAAAGCAAAATCAATATCAGCGTTAGTCATAACAGTATTAAGGGAAGCATCTGGAAGAACACACTGGGGAGCTGCAGAAATATAATATTCTCTAGAACTCTCGGAGAATAAAGATCTTAATTCAGTAACAAGGCCAGTATAACCAGTAGGATTGTTATCCTCAATATCTAAATCAAAACCATCAATTATGGAATCATCGAATGGTCTTGCGACACTGCTATTAGAGCCTTCCAAAAACATATTCCAAAGAGTGTGGGCAAATTCCTTACCTTCATTATCAGATGTAAAACCATAAGCACCAGAAGCGCCACCTAAGGATAAAAGAATCTTAACACCATTATCTTGGCAAGTTTTGATATCATCGGCAATATCAGAACAGTGCAAAAGATTGGTACCTTCAAATGTTTGCCAACACATATTGGCAAAGTTTAAGGATGGGATATCATTGGAACCAGGGAAGGCAGTCATAAAAGACAATATGATCATGTCGGCCCTGTTTTCTTGACAGTAGTAATTTAGTCTTTCTTGAGATGCAGCTGAGTTTTGACCCCAGTAAACAACAAGGTTATCATTACTAGAAGCATCGAAATCAGCAAGAGTGAACTTCAAAAGAAGAGTGAAGGCAACAAGAATGGTTTGAAACATCTTTTGTACTTTTGTTTTGTTTTGCTTTATGCTATCGAAGATAAAAAATAAACAAATGCAAATCAGGTTAATCGTGGTTATAATTAGTTTTAACGAGCTATTTTTTTCTAACTTGTTTAATTTTAATTTTTGATATTGATAGTCTCATGAATGAATATATACTAAAAAAAAAGACTAGTTCTGAATCAAAATTTGAAAGATATCCTCTTTTATTTATAGAAAAAATTATATAAATGATATTCAATGGAGAGTTCGTCACATTTGAGAGCTGGTCTCGCAAACTTCAGATGGAGAAAGTGACCTGCACCCAGAAATGATATTTGCAATTGAAGATCACCGCGATGCTGCAGATCAATATTATTCTTTCAACCTTATTGTTGTTGATGGCAAGCGAATAAGTAAATGCAATCCTTGCAAGAATTATTGAAGATCAATTTCAAGATTATGATGATTTGTTGAAAAAAATGTACATATATTTAGATATCTGATCCTAAATCACACACCGTTTATGCATGTTGAAAAGAAAGACAAGTACAAATCTGATGTGCATATAAATTTGCTGTATAACAGTGGTCGCCTATCTAGTGCATGCGTAGCCGGTGTTTATGAAAATTACAGCGACATTAGTGTTCTATTATTTGTTATGTTTAGTCTACATATTATTCGAGCATAGAAAAAGATCTGATCTTTCTCTATAGTTAAATTGGGTACAAAACATATAAACGAATAATCAAAGATGGAATCTTTCCTAATGTAAGATGAAGATATACGATACGTAGTTACGTTTTTTTTGAGAATATTTATTTCCGTTTCTGGTGTATTCCCGTATTAGTCGCTAAGTTACTACTCGACTTGAAAGATATACAAGTTCATGTACGAAAACACATGATGTTGTAGAATTGAGATTTCACAACGGTTGATGATATAATAATATGCAAAAGAATTGATATAATATTTTTTTTATTAGAAAGCGATGACCATGTTGCATCAGACTTTATTTACAAGTGATATTCATGCTATATTCGACTAGGTTATTTCAATAATACCACATTTAACAATGTGATTTATTTTCTTTCTGCTGGCAATTAATATTATATACCGTAAATGAATGCTACCAGTCCTTTTTTTGAGTTGGTTCAAATGTTATCAATTCTTTCAACTCTAACAATTTGTGAAAAGTTCATCGAATAATATCCAACTTTGAATATGGTCAAGACAATTATAGTATATTACCATTGCAACAAAATTTAAGTATAATATATGTATTGCAGAATCATAGTTCTCAAGAATTGTTCTCAGTCCATCTACTTGAGGCTGAAATTCAAAATTACAAAGTCTGAAGCAGGTATTTGATAGAGAGATCAGACAGAAACAATGTCGGCATTAACAAGACTCATGATTTATTCATTTAAAGCAGTATCAATGTACTGATAGATAAAGATTATTAATTTTTAATAACTAATAGAACATTCTGATCTGCACGTTCATAAACAATAATAATATATTGGCAATTTCTTGTGAAATGAGTAAGCCCTTTGACTTTTAAGTCTTACGACTTGGCTTTATTTTGATCAGTTCTTATTTGATTAATTTACTCTTACTAACTGACCCTGCCCGCACAATATTACATCTCTGTAAACCAAGGATGGATGTGAATTACCATACTATACAAGATTTTCAATTTTCAGCAGTTAATTTTTTTTAACACCGTAGCATGGGTGCTGTTTTATCAAACTCATGTCTTAAAAGCTCTAAAAGTAATTATAGCTTAAAATCAAGTCATTATTGCTGTTATCGTTGACTTCGATTTTTCAAAAACAAAAAGATTTTGTACACATTAGATTTTTCTTTTGATAAATCTTACAACAATCTAAAGAATTTGAATGGGATTATATATTTCATTTAGTAATTGAAGATATATTGTCTATTTTCCCAAAATTTGTCGCCTATAATGTCAACATGATATTCAACGATATTCATCTTTCTTCTCTTTCTTTCTTGTCTCTGTTTTTGTCTTTCGCGTAAGCCTTCATTAGCCTTAACTTCCATTATTAGTTGTTGATTAACTGCCTCTCGTATTATCAAGGTTCCTTTTTTAAAAATCTCAGGCTCATTGTTATAATTGATACCGAATTTTGAAAACAAAATTTCATTTTTATCCTTCGCTAAACTTCCAATTAAACTATTTTCTGCATCTTTAGGAGACATTCCACCTTTACAAACTAAGTTCCAAAATGTTGTATTATACAAATTATTAATATGACAGTCAACTTGTCTCCAACTAAAATATTGTCGCACTCTTTCAATGTTAGGATAAAGAACTGTTCTCGCATCAAAAGTAGGCAAACCCTTTTCCAAAGTTAGTTCAATATCTGTGAAAAATTCGGGCCAGTAAAATGTATAAAAACTGGTAAAAGTGCTAGCAAAAGTGGAAATCAATTTGGATTCCCTTCTCTCAAATAATTCGCAGTTTTTTCTCAACAAAAAGGAATATTCATCAGAGTCACCATATGCAATACATACATCCGATATTTGTTGCATCACTGATCTTGCAGCTTTGTTCATTAACCTAAGTGCTCTTTCATCATTTGGCTTTCTAAAATCATAATTCTTTGTAAATCTATGGAATCCACGTCCATCTACTCTAATAATTATATAACAGTCTTGCAAAAGATAATTCTCTTTTTCGAATTGTTTGACGACCTCATATCTACAAAAAGCTAGTTAATATTGAATCTCAATCTACCATATCAAAAACAATATCTATACATACGTTGAATTAGCCATCTTTCTCTTAGCTTCTTGTAAGCCCGATCAGAGATTAAAATATCCGTCAAGGACAACCTTGACTATTATAGTTCCTTTATATTTCCATGCATGGACGAACAAAATGAGAGTATAAAAACATACCAAGAAGTTACCCGGAATTTAGTACTCCATCCCATCGCATTTCGGTTCTTTTTCGCTTATTATTAAAAATTTTTTTATTTTTTTTAGGCTGTAATGAAAAGATGAATATTAATATCATTTTGTAGTTGTTTTTAAATTTTTAATACAATCAAAATATTGAAAACCATCAAAATAATATATCAGCTGAGATCAGTTAGTAATTGAATAAGAAGAGTATTTTCTTTCAAACAATAATGCTGGTAACTGGAAGACTTAGTTTTAACACTTTGGAAACTACCAAACGTTTTCAAAACCCTCCAAAGGATGAAACAGCATTTCCGCTTTTAGCAGAAGCAATTTACCCACATATACACTCCTTCAATGCCTTAACTAATGGAAAACATGGCGGTATTTTAAACTTGGCAGTTAGAGATATTGGTAAAAAAGTTATATTCGATAATTCAGATTATAGATCTGCTAATAAGTTGAAAATATGGATTGATTCCGTTCAATTAATGAAGCCAACTGTTTCAGCTTCAAATAAAACATCGCTCAATAGAAACACTCTTCCAGTGGAATGCAGGGAAAGAATGACTACTTATAGAGGTAGATTATTATTGAAAGTTTGTTGGACTGTCAATGATGGTCCTGTAATGTCTGAAATTCGTGAGGCAGGTCAAGTTCCTATCATGTTGAAATCAAACAGGTGCCATTTGGAAGGATTATCCCCTGATGAAATGATCAAGTCTAGGGAGGAATCAGATGAATTAGGTGGCTATTTTGTAGTTAATGGCTTAGAGAAATTGGTCAGAATGTTGATTGTACAAAGAAGAAATCATCCAATGGCTATTGTTAGACCATCTTTTGTAAATAGAGGCAGCTCATATACCAAGTTTGGTATTCAAATCAGAAGCGTTCGTCCAGACCAAACATCACAAACAAATGTTGTTCATTATTTGAAAGACGGTAACTTAACTTTCAGATTTTCTTGGAGAAAAAATGAATACTTGGTACCTGTGATGATGATATTGAAGGCATTAGTAGAGACTAATGATCGTGAAATCTTTGATGGCATTGTAGGCTCTGATACTAATGATTCTTTCTTGACTGATCGTTTAGAATTATTACTTAGAAGTTACAAATCCTATGGAGTATCTTCCCAAAAAGAAACATTAGCATATTTAGGTGATAAATTCAGAGTGGTATTTGGTGTTCCTGATGATATGTCTGATATAGAAGTCGGTAAAGAAGTTCTTAGAAAAATTGTTTTAGTTCATTTGGATGACAGCAGTGATAAATTTTCATTGTTATTGTTTATGATCAGAAAATTATATACTTTGGTTGCTGGTAACTGTTCAGCTGATAATCCAGATAGTTCTCAACATCAAGAAATCTTACTTGGTGGATTTCTATATGGTATGATTTTAAAAGAAAAGATGGAAGAATACTTAAACAATATTGCATTACAGGTTAGAATAGATCAAAACAGAGGTGCTGCTATTAACTTTTCGGAAAAGAAATACATTATGAAATTATTTATGAAGATAAATGAGGATATTGGCCAAAAATTACAATATTTTTTATCCACTGGTAATTTAGTATCGCAATCTGGCTTAGATTTGCAACAGGTTTCTGGTTATACTGTCGTTGCTGATAAGATCAACTTCTATCGTTTCTTATCTCAATTTCGAATGGTTCATAGAGGTTCTTTTTTTGCTCAATTGAAGACTACGACTGTTCGTAAGTTGTTGCCTGAATCCTGGGGTTTCTTATGTCCTGTCCATACACCTGATGGTTCCCCATGTGGCTTATTAAACCATTTATCACACAAGTGTAAAGTTGCAACTGAAGAGTCAGATGTATCAAAGATACCGGAAGTTTTAAGTTTGCTTGGTGTCACACCCAAACATGGCGCTGCTGCAGGACCCAATATTTGTTGCATTCAACTAGATGGTAAGATTGTTGGTTGGTGTACTCATAAGCAAGCTAAAATTGTCAATGACACATTAAGATACTGGAAAGTTGAAGGAAAGCATGGTTTACCATTAGATTTAGAAATAGGTTATGTTCCGCCATCAACCAAAGGTCAATATCCAGGCCTTTTCTTATTTGCTGGTCGAGCAAGAATGATTAGACCTGTTAAGTACCTTCCTTTAGATAAGGAGGATATTGTTGGCCCATTCGAACAAACATATATGAACATTGCTGTAAGACCGTCTGAAATCGAATCCAACAACCATACTCACGTGGAGTTTTCTCCGACAAACATTTTATCTATCTTGGCTAACTTAACGCCATTTTCGGATTTCAACCAATCTCCACGTAATATGTACCAGTGCCAGATGGGTAAGCAAACTATGGGTACCCCTGGTGTTGCATTAAATCACAGATCTGATAATAAGTTATATAAATTACAATGTGGTCAAACGCCAATTGTTAAAGCTAAATTATATGATACTTATGGAATGGATAATTTCCCTAATGGTACAAATGCTGTTGTCGCTGTAATTTCATATACAGGTTATGATATGGATGATGCAATGATCATAAACAAATCCGCAGATGAACGTGGATTTGGCTACGGTGTTGTATATAAGGTAGAGAAAGTCGATTTAAGTATGAGCAGAAGACGTGGTGATCCTATAACGCAACATTTCGGCTTTGGTTCGGATGAATGGCCCGAACTGTGGAAAGAAAAATTGGATGACGATGGATTACCGATCATTGGTATTAAGATGGAAGAAGGTGACCCAATTTGTGCTTACTTTGATGACACTGTTGGAAAAACCAAGATTAAGACATATCACTCCTCGGAACCAGGCTACATTGAAGAAGTGAAGTTACTTGGAAGTGATAAAGAATCAGAAGAATTACAAGGAATTACGATCAAATATAGAATTGATCGTCATACTCAAATTGGTGATAAATATTCTTCTAGACACGGTCAAAAGGGTGTCTGTTCTAGAAAATGGCCAACCGTCGATATGCCATTCAGTGAAACTGGTATCCAACCAGATGTTATTATTAATCCACATGCTTTCCCATCACGTATGACTATTGGTATGTTTGTTGAATCTTTGGCTGGCAAAGCTGGCGCTTTACATGGTATTGCACAGAATTCAACTCCATGGCAATATAGTGAAGATGATACCCCTGCAGATTTCTTCGGTGAGCAACTTTTGAAATCTGGTTATAATTATCATGGTAATGAGCCAATGTACTCTGGTGTGACAGGTGAAGAATTGAGAGCTGATATTTACATTGGCGTTGTTTATTATCAAAGATTACGTCATATGGTTAATGATAAATTCCAAGTTCGTTCTACAGGTCCAGTGAATAGTTTAACCATGCAACCTGTCAAAGGTCGTAAGAGAAACGGAGGTATCCGTATCGGTGAAATGGAGCGTGATGCTTTGATTGGTCATGGTGCTGCATTCTTATTACAGGATAGATTGTTAAATTGTTCAGATTACACGCAAACTCCTATCTGTAGAAGTTGTGGTTCTTTATTAAATACACAATCTTCTGTCCCAAGAATCGGACAAAAAGCTTCTATTCGCTGTCGTCGTTGTGCTATCAAGGTGGATGATAATGTTTCGTTGAAGAACGTTGATGATTCAGAAATCTGGGAAGATGGTCAAAGCAACAAATTTGTGGGTGGTTCTGATACTACTATCATTGGCATTCCGTTTGTGTTGAAATACCTTGACTCTGAGTTAGCAGCTATGGGTATTAGAATGCGTTACAACGTTACACCTAAATAGATTTAGTTATTTAAATGTACAATAAAATATCCTTAGTATGAGAAAAAAAAATCAGAAGAGAATTTTTTTAACCAAAATAAACAATAATAATGAAAAACAGTATAGGTATTTCATAAGACTTATATAGTAATCGCATTTAGCTATTGCCCTTTTAATCTATAGATTCTAGATTGCAAATTCTACAGTGAAATAACAATTCATAAACATTTTTTTGATTTGTTCTAGAAAAAAGAAGATGCGCTAACTAAATATCAGCATATTATATACAAGAAATTATATTCACATTCAAATTTTGTTTAGAATACAATTGATGAGTATCATTTAACAATCGTGGATGGTGTTAATTAATTTGTAGACATAATCAGCACATAGGGTTATTCCACAGTAATCATTTAATATATATATAGTAATCATATAGCATTTGTTTCCCCACTGAATCTTTAAAATAGGAATGAGAAATTAGGGTAAAAAAACTTAAACATGCTCTACTGTTCTCTCATGCTTTGCCTTTTTAGGTTTTGAAATATGGCTAACACTTCTGCATATCTTTTATTTACCATCATTTTGCAGGTTTTGGTTTATGTTAGGTAGACAACGCAATCTTATATACAGTATTTATTTAAGAATGTCTTGTTGTGGCGACACTATGGTTGTGTTGGTAACAGACTTAACCTTCTCAGGACTTGGCCATTCAGTTGGAAGGATACCAGCTTTCTTAAATAATTTAACGATAGGCTCAGTTGGCTGGGCTCCTACACCTAACCAGTATTTAGATCTTTCAAAGTCCAATGAGATATCTTTAATAGGTCTCTCACCTTTTGCTTTTGCTTCGGCTGATAAAGGAACTGGTATTGGGTTATATGTACCGATTACTTCTATTGGTTTCTTGTCTCTGGCTGACTTGGCATTGGCGACAACAATATTATATAAAGGAGCTCTCTTTCTACCAAATTTTGCTAATCTTATTCTGACCATACCTTTCATTTTTTTTAAAAACTTGATTAGTTAGTAAACTATTAATGATAAAATCTAATGAATGCACAATGTTTCAATGGGACGTTTCAATTACAGTGGAGGTTCAATAAAGCTAATCAAATTTAACTGATATATATTAACATGGAAATATTGAAAAAAAATTTTTTCATGTTGTAAGAACCGCGAAAGAAAAGATAGCATTTCATTCTGTTTCTGGGATATTCAGAGCCGGGTAAACTACATGCACGAAAGTAGCATTATAAAATTTAATATATTATGTCATTTTCTTTTTTTATTTCTGTATCCTAGAATGATGTACTTGCGACTAGTCTTTGAGAGAACACCAATCAATCATCTCTGACTGACCATATTTTTCTTTTATCCAATCATTTGTTAGCCGGAAATGGTGGCAGTTAAAGAAGCCCCTGGAAGCGCTAAGAGGAGAAGGATGAACACTTTTTAGAACCACATTTTTCTTTTTATTCTTTCTGTTAAGAGAGTCTAAGCCAATTTTTTTTTCTATTAAATTTTGAGCATTTGAGCCCCATGCTAAAATAATGATCTCTTGATTAAGAACATTATTTTTATAATTTATTAAATTGGTTATTAGCGCACTCGTAAATATTTCCCAACCCTTATTATTATGTGAATTAGCCTTATGGGCTTCAACAGTAAGACAGGTATTTAATAATAAAACACCCTGTTTTGACCAAGGTGAAAGATTTCCATTCATCTTCGGAATATCAAAATCAGGATAATCATTTTTTATTGCTTTGTATATGTTTTTCAAAGATGGAGGAATTCTACCGGATAGAACTGAGAATGCTAGTCCATGAGCTTGATTAAAGTTATGATATGGATCTTGACCTAAAATTAATACCTTTATTTTTGAAAGTTCGGGACAATACCGGGTAAACGAATATATGCATTCTTTAGGAGGAAAAATCGTAGCCTGTTGAGAATATAAGAATCTTTTCAAATTAAGAAAGTATGGCTTAGTGAGTTCTTTCTCGATTAGTTTGAACCATTCTGGAGCAATTGTTGTCTTCTCTAGTTCTATAAGTGGATCATCCATCGAATCGTTGAACTCTCTGGAAACAGATTTTTCCGTAGCTTTAACCACCGCTAATGAAACTTTTACGTTTTCATCTAACTTCCCATCACCAACAATATTTTTTGTTTTTGAGATAGCTGTCTTCTTAATGAACTTATCTAGAGTAAATTTTGAAGTTGTTTTCTTAATAGGTTTGGCTATTTTAGACATTATAATTATCTTATCGTATAAATTTCTGATATTTATGTGTTTCTAATGATACAAGAATATCAGGCAGAGAAGATGAATCGCGATAAATAGTCGCGACGCGTCAATCTTTTTTTTTTTTTTCGCGTCACGTAATTTAAGGAAAAAATCTGTGAAACGTTTTCTAGTTTTTCCAACAAGTATAAAATTTTTTCTTGAGTAACTTTAACAGGTCTCAATGAGCATGTATTGCTGCTGATCAAAGTTTTTCAATATATAATATTTAATATATCATATAGAACAGTCAAAATCACTTAAGACTATTACATATACAATGTCTGCAGCTACCGATAATTTTTTCAAGAGGCCAATTTCAGCCCAATCTAACCAAGAAGACGAGATAAATAAATTATCTCGTATGCCATGGGTTGAGAAATAGTATGTTATCACTTATATTATTAATTACATCATTAATTATAAGTCTCTCAAAGCAATTGCTAACATTTCATATCTAGTCGTCCGAAAAGTTTAGATGATGTGTCCTCTCAAAATCACGCAGTCACTGTTTTGAAGAAATCTCTCAAAACATCCAATCTTCCGCACATGCTATTCTATGGACCTCCAGGAACAGGAAAAACATCTACTATTTTAGCATTAGCAAAACAGCTTTATGGGCCTTCTCTTTACAAGCAGAGAGTTTTGGAGCTAAATGCTTCAGATGAACGAGGTATTTCTATTGTTCGTGAGAAGATTAAAAATTTTGCTAGGCTTGTGGTGAGTAAACCGACTAAAGCGGACTTGGAAAAATATCCATGCCCTCCATATAAGATTATCATTCTTGATGAAGCTGATTCTATGACAAATGATGCTCAAGCGGCGCTCAGAAGAACCATGGAAACGTATTCGGGTATTACAAGATTTTGCTTGATTTGTAATTATATCACAAGAATCATTGACCCATTGGCTTCCAGATGCTCTAAATTTAGGTTCAAACTTTTGGATAACGATGAAGCATTAGAAAGATTGAAATTTGTTGCAAATTCTGAAAACCTTAAATATGAAGAAGGATCGTTGGAAAAAATTCTTGCGATTTCACAAGGTGATCTTAGAAAGGCCATTACCTTTTTACAAACAGCCACCAAATTACATGACGTAGTTAAAGATATTGATGGAGATGTGGAAATAGATCAATCTAAGGGAATTACTGTTGCATCTGTCGAGGGCATAGCTGGTATAGTTCCTGATCTGCGTCTCAATTTCATCATTGAGATCTTGAAGAAACATGAACTTAGAGAAATAGTCAACCTAAGTAAAGATTTATTTGCAGAAGGTTGGAGTGCTGCTCAGATACTAGATCAACTTCATGAATTACTTATATTGGACGACTCTATAAGTGCCCGTCAAAAAATAGATATTGGATTGACTCTAAATGTTACTAACAATCGTTTATCTAATGGAACTGACGAGCAAATACAGCTATTAAATCTTATGGTCAAATTATCAAAGATATTATAAAATCAAAAATTTTCTGAAATGAAGAACATATAGATAGATAGCTTACAGATGTTTTGTTTCTGATGAAAAAGGATTAATTGATGTATTTACAGTACTGTATTGAATGGAATCTTATGGTAATAAATTACCACTTGTAAAACATGAAAAATAAAAACAATCTAAAAAAAGTAACAAAACATCAATTTATAATCATCTCTCAATAAAAAAAAGGTAATAAAAAAAAAGCAAAAATGAAACTTATATACAGAAATCTAACCTAGTTATTAATAAAAATTAAATTAAGTGATTATTATCAAATTTATTGGCGTGGAGGACCGCCATAAAGGTAGCTCATCTGTTGATTGTTTGGTGGAATACCCATTCCAGGAGGATAACTTTGATATGGTGGGATTTGGTACATATTATGAGGCTGGAAAGGTGGTGCATTACTACTTGCGCTACTTCCTGGGGTAGAGTTTGCAGGACTTCCATGGTTTCCAAGCATGAGACCAGGTGGTGGCATACCAGCATTATTAGGATTGTTACTTCCTTGTTGCAACCATGGCGGAAGTTGCTGCGGAGGCATTTGAAACTGTTGCGGTTGCTGAGCACCATATGGATAACCGGCAGGAAGAGGTTGTAATTGTTGAACATGATTCACCTTTGGAAATCCAGGAGGGAATCCTGAATTTGGTGCATTTATGCCCGGAGGAGGAGCATGAAGACCTGGTGGATAAATTGGTTGTGGCTGACCTTGCTGTACTTGTTGTGGGCGATGTGGCTGCAGTTGTGGTGGTTGCAGTTGTGATGGCTGCAGTGAGGACTGTTGCAGAAGTTGAGGTGGTATCTGCTGTTGATGCATTTGAATTCCTTTCATTGCTGGAATATTTGATGGGTTGCGATGAATTAAACCAGGAGGAGGTGTAGTTGCTACAACATTATTTTGGCTTCCAAGGAAATTCATAATGTTTGATGATGCTGCAACTTGTGGAGAAGATGTTTGGGAACCTTCTGGTTTCTTGTTCAACAATGACATGAAAAATGAATCGTTATGGTTAGATCTAGGAATTTCAGCCTTAATATTTGAAGATGAGGAACTAATTGCAGACGAGGTTTGGGCGGCAGCCATTGGTGATTCATTATTTTGAAATTTAGAATCTGTCGATGATGGCTGTTTTTGCACTTGCTCATCACCGGTAGCTTTTCCTAACATAGCTAAAATTTTTGAGCTAGCGTGTTCATCAGAAACTGCTATATCGTTAGAAGATTCAGATTTAAAGAATGACGAAAATCTTGAAGAACCATGTTGCTCAGAAGTATCTTCCAAAGTACTTTCAAGAGAATTAGATGTACCAGCTGATTCAGCACCAAAAGAAAAGAACCCACCATCGGTTTGAATAACGTAATTCTTATCATTTAAGATAGAATCGAGCTGAGATTCTTCGGTATCAGTAAGAGGAATCCCTTGTTTCTTTTTTTCTTTTAAACGCATTTTTATTTTCCATTTTTCAAAATCACCAACCGATTTTCCCAAATCTTGTGCGCTCATACTACTTTCCTTTGAGTTGGCATTAGATGTATCGTCAAGCCACTCTGGTGCACCTTCTTCATCTTCATCATAGTCCAAGCTACCAAAGAAGCCTGTACTGTTATTATTATTATTATTTCTATTATAATTACGATTATGGTTACCAGAGGATCTTCTATTAGATGAGTAATTTGAGTTCTTCACAGAAAAAGAACCCATTTCTCCTGTGGAGGATTCACCACCTTCTAATGATGAATTCTTTTGGAAAGAGCCACGACCATAATGGTTACCACTATTACTTCTTTTCTTATATACATGTAGGCGCCAAAAATCATTTGGAATTTGATCAAAAGGTTCGATTAATGTTGATTTTCTCAATTTCAAAAGGGTATCAACATCATATGAATACTTTTTAATTATGTTCTTGTATGTAAGTTTATATTTTTCGTTGTTATTCACGTCATAATTAACTTCTATTGTAGCGAGTTCGTTTTCCGGACTTTCGTATGATTTATGATGGAAGTTGCTACGTTTATTGTTATTAAATGATGACCTACGCTTATTGGAAGAACTGGAATCTGCACGCTCTTTCATGATTAAAATATTTTAGTAGGAAATATGATATAACTTAGATTAATGGATGGATGGCCTGAAGCTTAGCTTTATTTAAAACAGTTTCTAAGATTTATTCTATGAGAATTCGTAATTATATACAATCAAAGTGAGAAATCTTTTTTATTTTTTTGGTTTTTTTTTTTTTAGAGTTTATAATAGGTTTTTTTTGTAGGAAAGTTTTTAAGGGTTGGTGTAGTCAATTTTGCTTAATTCTTATTAATATTATTTTCTTTCACGGGCAGTTCAGAAACTCTTTATTATAATATTAACCTGATTGGATGCAGATGATTTATTATTAAAGTACCTGCGAGGCTAATAATATGAAGTAGACAGAGATTTCTGATTGAGATTTGATCGCTTGAACCGAATTTACTATGAATCCTCTGGCTTATTATAATTAGCAATGTCTTGAAGTTTGCTCAAACTTAAATGTAGATATAACAGGAAATGGCTAGGAGGTTAAAAGTAGTACCCTGATGCTTTGGATTATCAATTGAGTTGATGAGGATGGATGGTAATTGTAAAAAGTAACAAACTGTGTAAAAGGAAATGGGAAATTACCAGATAGTGCTCTCAAGAAATCAATCCTATAAAAATTTTCCTCCATTCCAATAAAAAAAAGGGCGAAAAAAAAGTACTAAATAGAAATATTCGCTGGCAGTAGAAAGGGCGGGTAAATAAATGAGAAAATCAGTTTCAACCTCCACGAGTAATTCTCGCGAGTGTTATTTTTGTACATGAGATGAGCTTCTACAGTAAAAAAACTATACAAAAAAAAAATTGAAAAAAAAACTCTAAGAAAAAGTGTTTGATGTTTAGAATATACAATACAGACCTCATTTAATGTTAGCTTACTTCAATTCTGATAAGTATCTTCAAGTTATATATTGAATCCTCTATCTTGAATAATCACTTAAATAATACATAGATACATTCTCAGAAAATGCTGGAACTAGATATAGAACTTGAGTTGAAGTTAGATAGAATTAGAAGTCAGATCAATTCAAAGCTTGAAAACCAAAAAACTTTAGCACTTATTTTAGCTGCTGTTGAAGAAGATATCAAAGCACAAAGTGGTACAAACTCGGTAACAGCATATTTTGTTTCTTTTTTAGCTTTGTTAAACCAGTGCTTTAATGAGGATGGTGAAATTATCGACTCTTCATTAGTTACATCTGCTGCATATTTTCTCGATTTAATTTTTCCATTTGTTCCAAAGCCATTACTAAGATCCAAGTTTGCTGAAATCTTAATCAAATTAGCACCTGCCTTGACTAGTGAGGAGGCTGATGCTCCATTAATAAAATCATGTATAGGTGCTTTAGAAGTATTATTAATTGCACAAGATGCCAAAGCTTGGAAATCTAAATTGAATGTTTCTCCGTGGAGAGCTATCAATGCATTATTAGATCTTTCGCTAGATCCTCGTCCAAAGATCCGTAAAAGAGCGCAAGAATCCATCAAAAACATTTTATCGAACCCACCGGCATCCCCAACCTTGGGTCACGTTGCAAGCGATCCTTGTAGTGAATTTGCTCTCAAAGCTGTCATTGAAATTTTGAATGAGGATTTGAAAAAGAAAAATAAAAAGAATTTGAGTGCATCTAATAAAGAAGTCAATTCCAAATTGATGCATAGTTTAAAATTGGTGGAAACCATTTCATCTAGTAACTCATGGTCATCTGGTAAAATTGAAGCTTTATGTGATGTCTTATTAGAGATCTCGAAGACTAATGATCAATATTTGGTTACCGCAGCCTTCTCCGTGTTCCAAAATTTATTTGATTCATTGGCTGATCCAATTTATACTGGTAAATTTTTAAACATTTTGAACATTTTATTCGACTTGAAGCCATCTATAAATGATTCCCACTTAGTTGGTTCGTGGGTTGCCGTTATAGCAAAAGCTATCGAAACATATTCTAGAATCGATTCATTTGCCTGTTTCAACAAATTACCTGAAATTTTCAAAAGCTTGGCTGGCTATTTGGCAAGCAGTAATAATGAAGCTGTGTACGTTAGTGCTGCTAATTGTATTATTTCAATTATTGATACAAGTATCAGCGATGAATTATTATTACTTCCATCAAATAATATGCCTATTGAAAAATATGAATCTGTTGAAGACATCATCAACCAAATTGGTGAATTAATTACTGAGTTGTTATCCGTTAAATATTCCCATTGTGCCAAAGAAGTCATGCTAATTTTAACCAATTTAATCAACAAATTAAGATTCAGAAGCAATCCAGAATTAATTAGACCGTTTGAAATAGTTGGCCAGTGGAGAACTGATGAAGAGGCTGCTTCTACTCTTGACTTGAAGGAAGAAGAAGAAGCTGTTATTTGTGCTGCTATTGTCAATTTGGGCGCAGATGTTGTTTTGAGAACTTTGCCATTAAATTTAGTCAAGCCAACTAACGCAAACCCAGGCAGAGCATGGTTATTACCACTTCTCAGAGATAATGTGAGAAATTCAAGTTTGAAGTTCTACAGTAATGAAATCTTACCATTAGTTGAGGTTTTTACAAAAAAGATCTCTACTTTAGAACCAAATTCCATGCATGTTAAAATTTTTGACACGGTCATCGAACAAATTTGGTCTCTTTTACCACATTTCTGTGATCTACCAAATGATTTAATTAGTGGGTTTGATATTAAGTTTGCTGAGAAGATCTCTGATCTATTATATGGAACTGTTGAATTAAGAAACATTATATGCCATGCATTGAAGTTATTAGTGGATAGTAATTTGGTGTATTCTGAAGGTGTTTTGAGTGATGACATTTTATTAAGTCAACATTTCCCAATTGAAGAATCCAAGAAGAATATTGAATACTTATCAAACAGCGTTTGTGAAAACATGTTAGCTGTTTTATTTAATGTATTCTCCCAATCTAATCCAGATACAAGAGGATATATCTTAGAAACAATTGATTCGTGGTTAAAGATTGCCCCAGTCTCTGTCTTAGAAGACAATTTCAATAACGTGTGTACAATGTTAAAAGAAGCACTAGAAGATGACGAAAAGAATAACAGGTTCCAAAAAGGTAACGCCGTTGGCAATAGTAAGAATCCAAGATTGAGCATTACTATGATGGATTTAATTGTTGTTTTGGCCAAATATGTTCCAGACACTTCTTACAATGCTCTTTTTACAATTTTTGGTATGACAAACACTATTCCAGATAGCTTGATTCAAAAGAGATCATACAGAATTATCACCAAGCTATCTGAAATTACAAGGGGCCGAGAATCATTATTATTGTTCATTAATGATATTGAAAAGGTCATGGCTGGTGAATCATCAGAGAAGATTAATGCGTCCGCCAAGGCTGCCAGATTATTAGCTCTTTCTAAGATTTTACAAATTCTTCCTCCTGATCATCTTTATTTTATTCCAAATATTACCTCTGAAATAATCTTAGCCACTAAAGATATGAATGAAAAGACTAGAGAATTAGCATATTCAATGTTGATTGACATGGGTAGAATAATGCTCAAGGGTGGCATGATTGACACTAATAAGGTTGCTGGTTTGGCTAATGTAGAGGAAGGCCAAATTGCTAACTTCGTTCCTGCTACTATTACCGAGTATTTCACAATTGTTTCAGCTGGCTTAGCTGGCGACTCTCCGCATATGATTAGTGCTACCATTACTACTATCAGTTGTTTAGTTTATGAATTTTTAAATGATATGCCAAGCGAGTTAGTTCAAGAAATTGCTTCAACCGTTGATTTGTTCTTGACTTCCAATAATAGAGAAATCGTGAAAAGTACAATCGGTTTTGTTAAGGTTGAGGTATTAAGTTTGCCTAATGCATTGATCGAACCAAAATTGAAGGAATTGTTAGAATATTTGATGAGATGGTCACACGAACACAAGGGACATTTCAAATTAAGAGTTAAGCATATTGTCGAAAGAATGGTGAGACGCTTTGGATATGAGACAATTGAAAAATATATTCCTGAAGAAGACATGAAACTATTGGTTCATATTAAGAAGATTAGACAAAGAAACAAAAGAAAGCAAGAAAAGGAAGAAGCAGCCTCTGACGAAAAGAGTTCCTCATCCAAATTCGTCTCTGCTTATGATAAGGTCTTGTATGATTCTGATGGTGATGACAGTGAAGATGAAAATATGGAAGAAGAGTCTGATGATGAACGTCCAAGCGATAGACGTGCTAAATCCAAGCAATATATTATTGAATCGAAGGACAGTCCATTGGATTTATTGGATAAATCTGCCATTGCCCATATTTCAAGTACCAGACCAAGGTCTGCTGCTTCTATTGCCAACAAGAAGAAGAACAAGGTCGGGAATATGTTTAAGTCTTCCGTTGATGGAAAGTTGGTATTTGACGAAGAAGGAAATATTAGTAGTCATAGTAGAAGAAAAGGCGAAAAGAATGACGATGTGTTCCTTGAGAAGGATTCTCTTACTGCTTATGTCGATGCTGTAAAACAGGGACCTGTAAAGGGCCAAAGAAACAGATTGAAATTTAAGAGAGGTAAAAATAGTGAAGATAACGAAGAATGGTCTGGTGATGATGAACCGAAGAGAGACTTTAATAACAACAAAGTAGTAAGCAAAGGAAATAGAATTGGTAAAAACAACGGTGGTGGTAAGAAGAAGTTCAACAAAAGACAAAGGCGCTAGTTAAATATTAAAATAAGTTGATATCTTTCTTTTTCTGTATTTTTATTTGATCTTTTTTACAAGAATATCAACTGTAAATATTTTATAAAGCAATTATGAAGATTTTAGAAAATTAATGGTAAAAATGTTATTATATATATATATATATATATATTACTATAAGAAATATTAAAATTAAGGCAACAAAATATTACGTTGTTAAAAGAAAGCGACAAACAATAAGTTAGATAAAAAACGAAAATAAGCTATAAATTTCTTTAAGCTTCAGCCGGTTTTTCCTCTTCAGAAGAACCCTTTGGAGCTGGAGCTGCTTCATCTGCTGGGGTATCATGTGCAGCAGGAAGAGTGTGTCTTGAAATGACAGCAGCTAAACCAGATAATGATTCTCTAGCAGTTGAGCTTCTAACAGGCTCTGCGATAAATACTTGGTCATCAACAAATTCACCAATTTGAGCAGCATCAGTACCTAATTCTTCTTCTTCTTCGTTCAATCTTAATTTCAAAAATGGAATTCTGTCCATAATTAATAAGATAATAGAAGTCATAACGAAAGCCCAAACTAAGATAGAAGTAGAAGCAGCTAATTGCAAACCTAATTGTCTATAGTATTTGTTCATCCAACCACCAGTAGATGGAGAACCAGCAGCGGCAGAACCATCTGAAGCTGCAACATAATCAGCAGCAAAAAGACCAGTTAAAAATGAACCGGTAAAACCACCCACGGCATGTAAAGAAAAGACATCCATACCGTCATCAATTCTCAAAATGTTCTTCAAGTCAACGGCGTAATTACATGCAATAGCACTAACAACACCAACTGGGACAGAACAGTAAATAGAGACAAAACCGGCACCTGGAGTAATACCAACTAAACCAGCGATAACACCCATGCACATACCAGCAGTAGTCCATCTCTTACCCATTCTGAAATAATCTACGAATAACCAAGTTAAACCACCACAAGCAGCAGCGATCATGGTGTTCAAACAAGCGTACCAAGCTCTAATGGTAGAAGTCAAACCAGATCCACCATTAAAACCTAACCAGCCGAACCACAAAAAGATAGTTCCCAAAACAATATTGGTAACGGAATGTGGCTTGTATTTTGGTAAAGAGGTGGCGGTTGGGTCGTTTCTCTTACCCAAGATTAAAGCGTAAGCCAAGGCAGAGATACCAGAAGCTTGGTGGACTGGACCACCACCAGCGTAATCCATTGCACCTAACTTAAAGATCCAGCCTCCAGCATTCCAAGTCCAACAGGCGACAAAGTTGTAGACCAAGGTCATCCAGACAAAAAGGAAGACCATCATTGGACCCAATCTAGCTCTTTCACAAGCACCACCCAACATCAAAGCACCTGTGATAATGGCGAACATCAATTGGAAAAAGCAGAAAAGAATATCTGGGACAGAAGAAGAACCGACAGATGGGGCGCCAAGGACGTCCATCAAAGAAAAGAACTCCAAGGAGCCAATCATGCCGGATTTAACATTGTGAGAGAAGGTCAAGGAGAAACCCCAGAAGAACCACTGGAAAGTGATAAGACAACAAGCCATAACAGAAGCCCAGATTAAGGAAAGGGCATGCTTCTTACGAGCCAACCCACTGTAGAGAAAACCAACGCCCGGAACAACCATGATGAAACAAAGGGCACCAGCCGTGGCAACCCAAGCCATGTCACCTCTGTTGTATTGGACGTTCAAATCGTAGAGCATATCATCACCACCAGTACCGCCGGTGGTCAAACCTGTAGCATTATAATCTGTAGACATTTTTATTATCGTTAGCAATTAGCAATAATTCTAAGAAATCAAAATAATCAGCTAGATTGTGGAAAGAGTGAAAGAGTAATTTATGCCAAATACGACAAAAAAAAAGGGAAAAAAAAAGGGAAATGTGCAAAAATATATACGATTACTCATAGATACAGAAACAAATTTCGAGAAGAGATATGTGCTAAAGAGAATAACAAAAAAAAATTAAGAGAAACAGTAACAAATCGATGGCTGCTGTCTTTGCCAGTTTGGCTGGAAATTAAGTTAATCACCATCCGCGAATTGCTTAATTTGATAACATTTATGTTGAGAAGAGATGTGCATATGCAATATTGAGAAGAAAAAAATAAAATAAAAAAAAAGAAAATAATTTTCCGCCATGTAATCAGTAATTAGAAGCACAGATAGAAGACCCCAAGAATCTTAATTTCTCGTTTCTCGTTTCTTTTCGCTGTGTCTTTCATTTTTGGATTGATAACGCATAGATAATAATAGTAAAAGAATATCTTAGATAAAGTAAGCTCTCGCTATCAGTCTTTGTGCAGCGTAATCAGTAGTAACTAAACTTAGCGTTGCAGATAACGGCTGCAATAGGTGCGCATAATCCCGCGTTATCTTTGGTGAACTCACTGTTTTGCCAAGTGATCTCTGCAGGTCCATGCCTCATATGTACTGGGCTAGTGGAGTATCACGCACGCAAAGCGGATTTTAGGCGAACATCCGTTCTAACAGCACTTCAAAGCTTAGCCAGCGCAGTGGTACGTGACTCTTGGAAAGCGCTCAACATGTAGCAGAGCGCAAAGCAGTGCATTGGCGTTCTCTGATTGGCCAACTGCAGGTGGTTATCAGACCGCTAGTTTCTGAAATGATCATACTGATGATATATATCCATCTGGAATATCGCTGTTCCAGATGAGTAGTCCATCCATGCACGGCATTGCTGATAGTCTGGTGGATAACTTTTCTACCTTATTTCCTCTTCTGGTATGCTCTCTCGGTATGCGCTCTCGGTATGCGCTTACATCAAGGCAGCTAATTGTTCTAAATGGGTGCACAAACTTCGCTGACTCATGCCTACCACTGTCTGCAGCCTGCTATTGGCTAATGTAGTTACTAATATTCAATTTCTTTTGTTCTGCCCACTGTATTTTTTTTGACACAATTATCATCTCAGGATGTTACCCGTCCAGTGGTGCTGTATACAATAGTGGCTGTTTCAGATAAGCTATATTTTGCACCTTGTTGTATTGGCTGAAAAGTGGCAGGAGACCACCTGGCAAATACATACAACAGCCCGGCAGCTTCGCCTAACTGCGACTAATCTCTGCAGTTTCTCCTGTAGTCCCTGGTGCTACGATTCGGAAATCCTTTTCTTTGTATGACTAGAAAACGCATAGACATGTAAAATTTCCTAATCGAGACTCATGCGTAATAAGGGTCAGTCAACGAACATTAAACTATTTAGTAATTGATAACAATAGCAGTTGCAAAAGAGCTGTGTATCGTGACCTGGATAGCACACATACATAGGCATCCGAAACAAAAACTTGGAGAATCATGGAGAATCTCGGTGATAAGGCTTATGACTGTATATCTATGAATACCTGGAAATACACAACTATAAAGGTAGTCAAGCAGTAAGCTGCTAATTCATACACCATATGGCCCACAAAATTTCAAGAGCAATAGTTCGGTGTTGGTTTCCATGAGAGGCTTTGTGCAGAACGTGTATATAATAAACAGGAAGTAGATTGTTCAACCCATACGATTGCTGCACGGGCGAGATCCTCGCATTTTTACTTGAAGTACGTACGTCGCCCTTCTGAAAGGTTCACCGAAGGCAACAATAAGTAGCATGGTGAGAATGAAGCATGGTAAACACATATTAACTGAGTATCGTCAACATTTATACAAAAACCACACAAGCCAGCAATTGCGCAACAAGCATCTTGAAATAGAATCGAATTCGATATTAATTTACATTTCCAATATAGCTGCTGTAAACAATAATCATGATGTTTCAATATTGTTTTTCTACATTACTATTGATCATAATATTTCAGTATTTCTCTATATTACTATTGATTTATCTATCTATTTGATGATTTTTCTTTAAAAACATAGTATTTCTAAAAAACTGTTCCATCACTCAATAAATTAATCGGAGGGCCACAGGTTTCAGGTCTCTTCATCTTGGCAATTTCTCTGCCGGCTTTCCAACTACCAGCCTCAATAAGTTGTCCTAAAACTAGTTCATCAGTCGTACCCTTCACACCTAATTTCTCATTGACCAATGGTAAAATGTAATCCAAGAAGCCGACAGTACAACATCTCCATTCAACTATCAAATCATCATCTGGCTTGTACATTGGAATTTCTTCATCTTGTTTCAGTTGTTCTTTAGCTAATTTCAATCCTTGATCGAATTTCTCTTTTTTAACACTCAACAATCCAAAATCAAGTAGAAGTCCCCCATTTCTATATTCAGGTAGCCCGGTTAACAAAGTTTCGTTCAAGATATCAAATCCACCATAATTCTTTAATGGAATAAGCAAAGAATATGTTAACCATTGAGTAAGTTTATGGAAAGGTACAATCTTGTCTGCTTCTTTCAATTCATCAGCTGATAAAACACCCTGCTTTTTCATGGCTAACTTTGTGGTACTCTTATTATACCATGCATCGCCAAGTGATTTACCTTCCAATACAATACGAGAGTCCCAAATTCCATTGAACCCCTGAATTAAAGCATTCCAAATTACACTTAAATCAATCTTCTTGGAACCACCACCAACTTTTGTATTTAAATAATCAACTAAGTTACCAGGTCTGTTTGCTTTCTTGTTGTAACCATCTTCTTTATTTAAAAAGGCTTCACCTCCAAAGATCTCTTCATTGTTCATGAGAGCATCACTTAAACTACGAATCAATTTCAATCTTCCAGCAAATCCAGCAAGTTGATTATCAGTGTCATTCACTTGAAGCCATTCTTTAAACTTCTCTTCTGTAATTCCAGCTAATTTTTCAGCATTGACTTGATATTTGTTAGATTTATCACCGGAAAATTCACCATTATTGAACACGTGGTATGAAGCAACAGCGAGTCCTTCCGATCTCAGGAAATTCTCAATCATATTTGGATCTGTTTCACTTTTCTCAGAGAATTTCCATTGATTACCTGCACCTGCGTCCAAAAATACAGAGATGACAAACAAATCAATTAATCTTCTTGTGATTTCAACATCGTTAATTTTGTTTGCTTTCCAACCTTTAACCAAATTCATTACACGAGGCTTGTCCTTACCTGCCTCTAAGTGTTGCCAACGACCGTGGGGTGGAATCGATCTATAATTGTCCTTGAAATCACGGTTGATCAATTTAACGATGAAGCTAATACATTCATCGAGCTTAGATTTGTCAGAGAAATGAGAGTCAAAGTTTTCTAATTTGTCCTCGAATGCAAGGTTGAACACGGGAGTAGACTTCTCACGAACTGAGTTTATTGTTAGTAAATAATCCGCCATTTTTTTTTTCTTTGTTTTTTAGAAATTAGAGATATATTGATGTGTTTAACTAGTATTGAAATGTAGAACCAATAATTGAGTATTATCTTTTATCTCTAATTGAGGTGGATTTCCCGGTATATTTATATTGGAAAAGGTCTCCTGGCACCAGGGCTAACGCAGTGCTCAATAGATAACACATACTACTAATAGACGTATTTTACTTTTTTTTTCTGAGAGAGACGGAGGAGAGTCATTCAATGATTCACTAGTTAGCCAACTATCTCCGACGGCGTTGAACGCTCAGATTACGATCCACTTTATTCCGTCCAACGGTATTTCTCTCGGCGCTACACTAAATGGCTATAATTTTCATAATGTTGGGTTGTTTAAGTTATTTGATTGAAATAAACTTTAAGAAATTTATTTAATGACTAATTCGTTTATCAAGTGATAGTTGAGCAGCTTGATAATAAATAAAGTAAAAAACAGTGATATTCTTTTGAACAAGGTTATTGCGCGGCAGTCCCGAAATTATAAATCCAACCGACGTAGATCAGATATTGAATTGCTTGGCTTGTGATAAGATTAGTAAATGATATAAGGATACACCGCTTGAATAACAGAGAATAATTCTCTACAACAATAGAAAGAATTGCTTTTTAATCAGCACGTGGCGCACGTGATCTTATTAACACCCTCAAAGTCATACGAATGTCTTGACAAAGTGCATATTCTCATTTATTAAAAGAATACTGTGAAATTCTTACAAAGTGATTAAATAATGTACTAAATGTATGTTAGATCTAATTCCTGATAGTATGCATAACAAATGTACACCTAGAGCAATTAGAGGGATTTCTGTTTGAAAAATTCTGTGTCGTTTTTTGGATGTTTCACTATATACTTATAAATCAAGACATTGATGATATCATGCAACCAAAGGAGATACTTGATATATTCAGCTAATGTCATTAAATATAATATACTAACAGCCTCGTAATTCACCATCATTCTTCATATTAATATATTAAATCGTTAAAATAGACGAAGGAATTTAAGCGGCAACAGTAACATCAATGTCTACACCTGGTTCAATGGTGACGTTGGTGATCTTCTTGATGAGAGAAGATGGGGAGTGAAGGTCAATGACACGCTTGTGAATTCTCATTTCGTAGTGATCCCAGGTCTTAGAACCTTCACCATTTGGAGTCTTTCTGGTGCTGATAGTTAAAACCTTGGTTGGCATTCTAACTGGACCTTTCTTAGAGACATCGTATCTGTTAGCATTAGCAATAATACCAGCACAAACTTTTTCTAATTGCTTGACTTTAGTTGAGACTAAGGTCATTCTAACCTTGACGATTTGGTCTTGAACTTCAGTTTCTTTTTTTTCAACAGACATCTTGGGATATTAGTACTTAGAGTATTTGTGTATAGTTTACAATAATACAATAAACAAAAGAAAGGTATTGTAAGAAAGATATCGAGAAAGGGAATTAAAACCTATATTATTTATTCAAAGAAAAAAAATTATTTGAAGATGAGAAGCTCCAAAAAAAATATCCTGAAATTTCTGAAAACAGAACATAAACGCACAAAAAAAAAACATTCTCCCAATATATAATATATATGATGTTCTGGTTTCAGGCCAACTCATTGGTTTTCTTGTGTTCGGATTAAAGTAACTTCTATAACGCTTAATTTTTGGCATGCAAAAAATATCAAGCTTGTTTCAGCTATTCACTTTTCTGTGGTTCATATCTACATTGGACTTTTTTTCAAATTTCATATTTTTTTCAAGGCTTCACTTTTCTTTGAAATTCTAAACAAATCTTTAATTTCATAAATTGTTACTATGCCCCCTTTTTACGCACGTGCAAAAAAATTCTATTAATAGGTTATCAGACCGTTATCAATGTTTATAATATTATTACTCATAATTCAAAGCTCATAAAATAGGCTATATAGTCAAAAATACAGTACTTCTTTGTTAATGGAAAGAAATAAAATTATCTTATTTAATATTTAAGTAACAATTACTTTATGAGTCATTAACAGAATAGTTTTGATGATGAATTAGTATTCGTTATTACAGCTAGGCTTTGCAAAGGATTAGATATTACACCGGCACGTCTTCCTGATATATTTTTGATAGGTTGTTTACGTTTAGTTCATTTTTCTTTGATGTTGACATAGTGAAAATCTTGGCAAGTCAATGAAAAAGTAAGAAACTTTTTTTTTTCACTAATACATTCAAAGGTTTCTCGTATATAATTTATTTATATAGCACATATGATGAGTTTCTCGATTACTGAGAAATTACATATTAATAAATCCGGGAAATTCTACAAATACTCCAGAATACTCATCAACTTTGCAATATCTCAATGGTTTTATATTTTTCTCGCTGCCCTTATTGCTATTGCAGCCAAGTATCCTAATTTTGCAAGACATGGTGGTTTGGTTAAAGCACAATATACAATTGGATATCTTGCAGTGGCACTCATATTCTTTCAGAATGGCCTATCTATGCGTACTTCCGTTTTCTGTGCTAACCTTTACAATTGGAGAGCACATGTTATTGCAATATTAATGCAATTCTTTCTCACTGGATCTATTGTCTTTGGGCTTTGTACAGCAGTGAAAAGTGCAAACAATCCAAAAATTGATAACTGGATGTTAATGGGTGCTATTGTTACAAGCACATGTCCGACAACCATTGCATCCAATGTTGTTATGACACGAAGTGCAAAAGGTAATTTCGAATTATCTATTTCCTCTGTATTTGTTGGTAATCTATTTGGTGCTTTCATTTCTCCTTTACTTTTGCAGATGTACACAACCTCTCCTGCTTGGTCATTTGGGAATCCTAGTAATGGTACTTCTTTTAGTAAGATTTACAGAGATGTCATGAAACAATTGGGGTGTACGGTATTTGTTCCATTATTTATTGGACAATGCATTAACAATATTAATCCGGAAAAAGTGCTAGCGTTTAATGCTAAATACAAGTTGAATAAAGTAGGCAGTATTTGTTTATTATTGAACTTGTTTGCTTCATTTTCAACCGCTTTCTATCAGGATGCATTCACATCTGTTCCAGGAGACTCCATCATTATGATTTTCTTCTTTAATGCTGGTCTCTATTTGTTTTTCTCCTTAATTACCATGTGTCTCACTAGAAATTTCATATTAGATGCATACGTCAGAGATCATTTAAAACCAAAGATACACAAGAGTATATTTCACAAGTATTTACATAGAGCCCTTGCTAAGTTTTACTTTGATCCCCCGGAAGCTACTGCTCTTTTATTTATTTGTCCAGCAAAAACCGCAGCGTTGGGTATTGGTTTAATCACTTCTCAATATGGTGATGATTTCGAATATTTAGGTAAGCTACTAGCTGCATTGGTGTTATATCAAACAGAGCAAGTGTTGATTGCAAACCTTTTGGTGATACCGGCTCGCAAATGGAACATTATATGGCGAGAAGAACAAGCGGAAAAAGATACTTCTGATGATACTGAAGACGAGTTGGAGAATGAGGCAGGTCGTGAAACTATTGCCAATACGATAGTCGATGGTGCCGATACTAATGATAGAAATGATGAAGAGGCTAACCCGCAAGGTTATAATATAGAAAAAACCGAAATCAGAGAGGACAAAACACGTATGTTTAAAGTTTTGAACTGCTTAAATTGATTTCTTTTATAAATTGCTAAATTGGCTTCATTTGATGATTATTTTTTTCTTTCTCTTTCCATTCGAGCTTAAAATTTTAATTCGTATCTTTTATTTCATTATTATTCAATATTGTTTACTACATTTCTCTTTTTCAATTTATTTTTGTTTAATATATATATATATATATATTCTTGTCTTCCTTTTATATTCAATTTACTTGCAATTCATTCCAGAGCATAGACCAAGACTTGGTATTTCGAAACACCAAAATTTTTGTAGCTTTGGCATTTCTATTCAAAGAATGTACACTAAATTAATTTAAATTGCTTGCATTTTTGAATTTTTGAGCTTTCATTTTTATTGAATAATTTTTTTGACTTTGATATCAATTATACATACATATATATATCGCGACTCTCCGACAGTGCCACTCACATTTCCCAAATCAAATTAGGCCCACTTTCATCAAAATCATCTTTCTTTATAACGTATAGTTCATTTCCAAGATTTGACACAGCATTATGATGAGATCCAGGCCCAAATGTCAATCTGTTGAATATCAACGCACCCAAAATAGTCAAATCATTATTGATATCATCTCCAGATATATCCTTCCAATCCTGAAAATATTCTGGTTTCTTACAAAATTTCACTTCGATGTCATTACTAAATTGAGATGCAGCGCTTGCGTCAGCTCTAAATTGGTATTCTGGGTTGGTACCATCATCTTCGAAGTTGGAAGATACGTATTTAGTGATAAGTTCTTCAAGTAAATGTTCTTTAAACCCTTTAATCCCACTAACTGGGCCATTGACAATAATAGTGGACCATAAATCTAAACGCCTCTCGAATACTGGGTATTTATTGATTGAGTTGTTGATAGAAAATGCAATCTTCGTTATTAAGTCTTCTGCTCCTTGAAAACGCTGTTTTCCAACTGTAACCACTTTACCTTCAAGATCAATAAATGTGTTTGACTCTAATTTTGTATTTGGTTTTTTCTCTTTCAGATGATCATCATTTGAATTACTCCCCTTCTTTTTACGTTTCTCGATTAATTCTGAAGGCTTGTTTGACGTAACAATGTTTATCACATCCATAGTTTCTTTTTCATCTTCACCTTGAGCATCCAATCTGTTTAAATTGGTTAAAACTTCATAAATTTCTGATTTTTTCAAAGTTTCAATTTGCTCATCAGAAAAATCCGGTAAAACTTTTTGTAAATTTCTATTAATAGCATTACCACCGATTGGCAAATACAAATTAGCAAAACTAATTGGCATAAATTCAATGACTGGCAAAATGTTGACTTTCTCAGCACCAATATCAACTACTAAAGCAGTTCCTGAACCATTAGTATTGGTATTATTGGAATATGCAAAAAGTAAACATAATGCACTCGATATAAGTGTAAATGATTGAATGTGATCCAAGTTCTCAAATAAGTAATTAGTGGTCTTTTGAATATCTAATTTAGAGAAGTTATTGAACACAGATGTAGAAGTCACAACCATTAAATGGACATTCAAAGATTGCTCATAGTTATTTGTAGAAGATTCTGGATTAGTTTTCAAATACTGTTCAGAATTATATTTGATTAAAGATTTATAGACAAGCTTAACAAAGTAATTGAAAGCGTTTCGATCAGTGATTATACCATTTTCAACAAACTTTATCTCTTGAGTCCCAGGGATAGATGTGTAAAAATTCTTTTCATTATTTGGATGTTGATACACTTTCGTAGGTATACTAATCGATTTTGATGGTAATAATTCATGTAAAGATGAAATAGAATTAAATTGAGCGTGGGTAATATATGTTCCCACGTTAATTATAAAATACTGAAATTCTTTGTGAGGAGCCATCTTTTACCAAATCCTTTGATTGATTAAACTTTCACTAATGAATTCAAAAAAAAATATGTAAATTTGATTTGCAAGTGGATAACTAAATCTATTAATCCCTGGACTAAACGTAAACAAAATATATATCAATGTTAAACAACAATAATTCTGCTAACGGAAAAAAAAAGAAGGAAAAAAAATCTTAGAAGTGAAAAAGTAAGAGAAAAAAACAAGTCAGGGCTCACACTCTAACTCCAAGTGCTTTCTAACCGTATTTAGACGCGTTAAGAAGATAAACATAATTGAAGACGCGTTTAAACAGCTATCTATCAGAAAATTACTAAATACGGAAACATTTTTACCAGCCACTTAATTATTTTCTCGTTTTCTTTGCATATTCACAGGAAAAAAAAAGAAAATTTGTTAATGAAGAATATTCATTAGAAAATATCAATATACGCACAAAAGATGATATATTGCTAAGGTTTACTATCCTTCCCCATTAATCTTTACGAGATATCACTACTTGTCTTATTAATCCAATCGTCAACTGAATCAATCCCTACTGATAATACCCAAAAAAAGCATATCAATTTTTAAAAGTTACTAATTGTTAAACATAAAGGAAAATTACTGGAGAACATCCTAATATTCCTAACTATTTATTACACACGCCCTTTCTCAAAATTTCGTATTATAATATTTCATATACCAGATCACAAATGGTCAGACAATCAATAGGCTCAAGACGAAGTTCTAAAAGGCTACCTGAGCACGAGTCGATAATCAAATCTGAGCCCTCGGACTCTGAGGAATCACTCAGTGCAGGAATATCTAGAAATCATCCAAATGACCCAGTAACGAGAAGTGCGAGAAAGACAACAGTGTCAAAATCAATGATATCGCAAGCAAAAAGGAGATATAAACCAGGGATAAAAGCATTGAGGGACATTCGAAAATATCAAAAATCCACATCACTTCTACTTCGAAAACTACCATTTGCAAGGCTAATCCGTGAAATAGCCACCGATTTTATTGGTGCTGATTACAACCTCAGATGGCAGTCGATGGCATTAATGGCCTTACAAGAAGCTTCTGAAGCTTTTTTGGTGAATTTATTGGAGGATACAAATCTTTGCGCTATACATGCAAAACGAGTTACGATTATGCAAAAGGACATACAGCTAGCAAGAAGAATAAGAGGTCAATTCTGAGCAGTTGAATAATAATAATCTATAGAGTTACTTAAAATACTATATATGTATATATAGCGGATACAATAACGTAAGCATGTAATAATAATATAATAAAACAAAATAAGTTTTCTATGCATATAGAAAACATATAGGCACAAAGTTGGAACTAAGGAATTGCATTAACTCTACTCGGTGCAATTGAGAAATTGTATACGAGTGAGAAGGTAACATGAAAATCAGAAGTACGACAAGATAAGATAGAAACAGAATAACGTAAATATTGCACCACCAAAGAAAATAAATCTATCCTGATATACTCTTCTTTCAACTCTTTGAATTGTGGATCTTGACATACCCAAAGTGACCAAACTTGAGCTCAACTTCTGTTCGAACACACGTAAATATTGGTTCTGGGTAACTATATCATCAAAACTTCGTTGACCCATTTCCAAAATATCGTCAAGTTGTTGACTAGCTCTACTTAGTGTCTTATGTTCTTTTTCCATTCCTTCCTGATAACCCATGCCACTTCCTGTCTGATATCCGTATGGATTGCTACTGGATGAACTAGACGTAACTACATCTGCTAATCCATTACTGTTGTTATGCATTGAACGAATACCACGATTAAGCAATTCACTTTTGTTACTCTCAAAATTACTTTCTTCCTTTTTCTTCTTAATTCTTTCAAACCGAGATTTCAAATCATTGGCTTCAGATTGTAGCTTACTTAATTTCTTTTCCAATTTCGCTTTGTTTTCCTCTGATTGTTCCTTTTCTATGCCATTGCTGATCTCCGAAACTATACGAAATAAATTGGTGATAGAAACTGAAATCTGACCCTGTACTGACAATGGAGATTGTAGATAATCTTTTTCAAACACCGATAAATCCTTTTTAATTGTTTGGATTTGTTTAACACCGTGGCCAAGCAAAGAATTCTAAAAAAAATTGTTAGTATGCAACACATGTCAATTAACAAATAACAATGCATTTCAAAATACCGCATACCATTTCCTTATCAAGATCGACAATTATATTGTTAAAGAAAGCTCAAATAGATATTAAGGCAAAATCAATTTATCTAACTTCACAATTCAATCACATTCAGTGAGCTCTCATCAATGTTCCAACTTACTTAACTGAAGGATACGGAGGAAAACACAAGAAAAACCAAATACAAAAAATAAAAAATATTATTCAATTTCTCATACAAAAAGTAAAAAGTTACAAGGTTGGTTGCGCTGGTCCTTGAATAGTTGAGGCACGTGCTTAATGAAGGATGATCTAATAATGAATTTTCACGATAGATTTTGCCCTTGCAGAACCGCAGCATTTTCAACTTGACATATTTCTTTCTTTTCTATTGCTAAATATAGTGTGACTCAAAGGTTGTCACAGAGATATTTGGGGCAGAAATTGTCAACATTGATTGCTTTTTTTTTAGTCTGCTTTTGATCTTTCAAAAATGTTAGACTCTTATTATTTTCCCATAAATACACATACATTTCTCGAGAATAGTGTATAAATTCCAAAATAAACTTTTTCTCTAACTATTTTCTTCTTCCTATTTTTTCATCTTCTCCTTTGTAGACAGTAAAACTTTTAACATAGTACATTTCTTTATAACTATGAGTTCTTATACGCAAAGAAACAACCCTAAAAGGCTTTCGGGAATCGAATTCTATGATTTGCTTCACAAAGGAGAAATTCCAAGTCCATCAGTCTCTGATTTGAAAAGCTCCAACAGAATGTTCAACAGATACACATTACAAAGATCAACTTCAGTTGGCCAAAAACTGGAAAATAAACCAGTTAATGACAATTACAATTTTGCAGCGTCTGCTGCAGCTGCTGCTGCCTCGGCTTCAAAGATATCTTATTCTGAAGCTATACCACGCTCCACCTTACCATTTTCCAACATGATGACAGCAAGGAACCTTGCCAATATTAAATATTCAAAATCACAGAGAAAGTCAAGTCCTGATAGAAAATCTATTAAACCCCAAAAAGAAAGAAAACGTAAAAGAAGAGAGACTTCCTCCTTATCTGCATCATCACCTGCCGATCATGAATTCAGTAGATTTTCTCAAACATTTATCACGAAGAGTCCTTTAAGCGGTCTGAAAACTGACCAATATTCTGTAATTTATGATGATAGCTCCATTGGTGCACAATCAGCACATCCATATGAACCAGATGATTTTGGGAATAGTGCATACAGAGAAGTTTCCTCGTATAAAGTCGAAAAATATTTCAACCCAGGTTCGTTAGAGCAAGAAAATGATCATATACATCTCGGTTCACCCAAAATTGTTCAAGAAACGTTCGAAGATAACATCTTTATAGATAGTAATAATAATACTGAACCGCCTAATCAAATCATGCAAGTCAAAGAAATTAAAATTTACAAGCCAGAGAGAAATAGCCCAGATATACAAACTTCATCGCAACAGTTAAATATGGGCAATGAGTCTTCAATGGAAAAACAAAAGAATGAGTTGAATGAAAAAAGGCGTAACCTGAGATTAATGGCAATCGTAATGGAGGAAGAGAAAACAGCAAGGGTATTAAAAAGAAAAAAGAAATTCAAGCTTAAGGATAAGAGTTTAACTGGTATATCAATCGATGCTCATGCTACTAGAGGAGATCCAATTCTGCTTGTTAAAAATGAGCTTGAAGCAAGAGATTCAAATTCCAATCAGGATATAGTTTATAGCAATATTGGAAACAAAGCAGATACATCAGTAGCTCATAGCGATGATAAAGAGATAAATAAAGAAGAAGAATTACACAAAAGTCGCGAAGCGCTTACTGCTGAAGATATGAATACTAAAAATAGAAAATCTGGATCCACCGGAATGAATTTCTTTAAAAGATTTAATTTTGGTAAAAAAGGAAATAAGGGAACTGAACAATCAAATGAGGAAAAAGTCAATTCTAAAACTTTATTTTCAAGAAAGAAAAATCAAGAGGGATTGAATAGTTCCTTCTTTGCATCGGTGAGACATCCAAATGGATTTCAACATAATTTGGGTAAACAAGATGATCATCGTAATGGTACTGAAATGGACAATAGTATTTCAGATACTCTAAGAACTTTGAAAAGTTATCCAATGTCAAATCCGCCTAATATTAATAGAAGCGTTAAAACAAATGCTCAAACGAAAGACAGTAGTATTGAAAACCGTATAAATGTGGAAGCGTCTTCAAATAGTAATGTAACTATTCCAGTAAACCTAGAGAAGAATGTTGGTGATAATGCTACATATAACAATGGAACTGGTTCAAGTGTATCATATGTAAACGATAAAGAATTGGAATCATTAATTAAGCAGAATAACAAGTTGGATGAAAAGCTTAATCTGAAGGAAGCTGCTGGTAGTGAAAAGTTGACTGATTCTGAAGATTATAGTGGTAACGAAATGACTGTTATGGAAAAGCTATAATTGAATTGAAAAAAAAAAAAAATCAAAAGTTTTGTTATTTCTAACATGTGTATTATTTTTTCTAAGTACTACGAATATTTACTTTAATTATAAAAAAGAGAGAAACAAATAAAAATTTCTTTTAATCACACGTTTTTGTAAGCCTAAAAAGTTTATCTTGATTTGTGAAATGCTGAAGAAATTGGGATTATTTTTTTTTTAAAAAAAAGATATCTTTTTAACTAAAACCAAATTTTTTTAGAAAAACATTCGATATATTTGAATATTAAAATTGTTGATAATTGTGTCAAACTTCTTTTACATTGTAGAGATTAAAGTATAATTTGAATGAATGATATATTAAAGTTATATAGTAATGTAAACTTTTTATTTTATTTTTTTCAACAAGAAAAATAATAAGCTTAATTACTCAGGTAAAGTGTTCAAAGCAGCGGTTTCGTCACCAGGATCGGCACCGTTACTAAATATTGAATTCGATGTAGTTCTTCTATGCAGCATTTGTAATGATCTTCTAATTCCACCAATAGTGTTATCCAAGGCTATTTCATCAATAGGATTCTTGCCAGTGCCAAACAATTTGCTACTATTACTGACATCGCGATGATGACCTGAACGACGACGTGGATTATTAATACTATCCATTTCGAAAGCATTAGCTGATGCATCATCGGACAACTCATAGGTGAACTCATCTGGTGATGTACTAACAGGCAATAATTCATCATTAGAGTGTGATCTTGAAATGTTTAAAAGGTAGACACCAAGGAAAATGGTGATGAAACCACAGATCAAAGAGATGATGTTAACTGAGGAAGTAGTATTGAAGCCTCTGAAAAGAATGAAAGAGGCAACCAAGGTGAAAGTGGTGAAAGACACATAGTAAAGAGGGTTGACAATAGATGTATCAAACTGATCAAGCGCCTTGTTGAAATAATTCATTTGCGTAAGGATACAAAAGATAACAACGACAATGAAAAAATAGGTCGAAAGAGAGGTGAATTGGTTGTTACCGTTGAATGTTAACTTTAAAGCAATACCAAAAGCTTTGATAGCCATGACGGAGATGGAACCGACGGTGGAACAAATGGAGATGTAAACCATTGGATTAGTGGTACCGTACTTTGGCGATACTTTGTATACCATAAAGGTGGCAAACACAGCAATAAACAAGCAGTAGAAAATGAAGCCTGGATGGAAAGCATAGTCCAAGATCTCGTCAACGGTCTCGATTTCCTTATCAGGAGGAGCATGCAAGACAATAATGACGGAGCCGATGATGCAGATGGCACATCCCATTTTGCCCAAGGTGCCCAATTCTTCCTTGAGGAAGAAGGAGGCCAAGATGGCACCAATGATGACCGAGAGGGCGCCAAGTGGGGTCACTAAGATAGCAGGGGCGAAGGTGTACGCAGCAAAGTTGGCGATCTCGCCAATGGCCATGGTGGCTATACCAGCCCACCAGATCGGGTTCTTCAAATACTCGTAGCCCTTGCCTTCAAAGCCCTGATTCTGTGCGTTGATCAAGCCCTTTTTGGTGATGATGAAAGATGTGCCGATTGCCAACGACGACGACATGGCCAAGGCCAACCCAATGAATTTGTCCTCCATGGTCAAGTAGTATTTCTGGAAAGAGTTTGCGGATGGTGTCTATGTACGCAACGTGTCTATAGGTCTGTAATGTACAAGTAACGTGTCTTTGTCTATGCTCAAATCTCGTCTCGGGTCTGTATATATCACTATTTGTAGCAGTACAAAGAGTGAATGGAGTGGAGGATATGGAGTGCAACAGAAGTGGTTAATGTTGATTCAAGCTGTTGAAGCGTTTTTATATTATCGATATTTTTTTCTGGCTGGGCGGTTTATAACAGCTACCAGAAACCCTCTGCTGCTAATTTTTTGTTTCGTTTTACTGCAGGCTGGTGGCTGTGATGTGAAATAAATGAACGCATAGTCTGCAGTCTTGTTATGAGCGCGCATAGCGCTCCTCCTCGCTGTTTCGCTTTGTTTTGTTTCGTCTAAGCAGCCCTGTTGAGAGAGACCATTCATATACACAGTAGTTGTAGAAGAAGCCTCAGAGGGAAGGGGGCGTATGGTGGACGTCGAGTACTGGTAAGGGCCAGCAGCAGGGGCAAGAGGCTGCGCCAGAGACTAGAGACTTCTCCCAGTGCAACAACTCTGCCAGGCAGGATGGACGTCCAGGGACCCGCCAGCTGCGGCCTGGGTGGGTAGCTTTGCACCTCAAACACCCTCTGTGTGTTTGTATGATGTATAGCCTTGCTTTTCAAAAGTATGTTTTGGGTGCAGGAAAATCTAGAACACTAATGCGGGCCTGTGGAGTATGCGCACCACAAAACACATTTACACGTGTATGTTACGAGCGCGGGCGTCCTTCAGTTTGCTTAGCTTGCCGTCTGTGTGTGCGAAAGCAGAGCATGAAGGGCTGGTCCGGAGCCACGGAGCGCTCTAGCCGTGCCAACGCGCCCAAGAAAAAGTTTCCTGATAACAAAATGACAGGCGGACACTTTAGCTGTCACATTTCGCCAAAATCGTATTTTGCAGTAGTGCAGATAGCATGGCTATCTGATAAGCAGCTGTTGGAGCATGTGTCACACATGTGTCAGATTATCTATCAAGGATGAAGTCAAGTTGCTAGCCAACCAAATACATTGTTCTTTTTTAGATACCTGCAAAAGACGGCACCCTGTAGTCCCATACCTAAATCCATCACACGCAGATGCCTCAGCCAGGCAGGTCTGGGCTGCAACTTAGCTGACGGTTCGTATTGTTTCGTATTGGTTCGAATTGAAGCCGAATAGAGGCTTCAGCCAATTCGCAGCTAGATAAAATAGAGAAACAACGAAAACAGAAGGCAAAAGACGGAAGATGAAAAGAAAAACGAAAAAGGAAGATGAAAAGAAAAAGGAAAAAGGAAAAGGAAAAGAAAAAGGAAAAAGGAAAAGGAAAAGAAAAAAGATAGAGAAAAGAATTGAAAAAGAAGAAAAGGCTGAATTATTCATTGCTTGATTGATCTACACTCTGATCACCAAGATTTGCCGTAGAACTTCTCTGATGCGCCAAAACTGTGTTTCCACTTCATTGGATCAGATTTGCATAAATACCCTTCAGGATCAGCTACTTTTTTTTGTATGTGTAAAATTGTTTTTCTTTCTCGAAATGTGTTTCACCCAGTTTTGTTTCGCCCATTCTGGTATTGTATGCTGTCAAAATCCATTATTGCAACTCAGGACTCATAATTGCCTTCTTTCCACCAAGAAGCTAGTTGGTTCTTCTTCTTTCTCCTCCTCCTCTTCTTCTTCTTCTTCGTTCCTCTTTTTCTGTTTTTTTCTTCTTTTTCTTTTTAGTTCTTCTTTTCTTTTTGACGTGGTGAGTAGCTAATCTGGCCATTGCATCTGCCTTTGCTTTTTGTTCACAGTCCACGTCGTGCGCGTTCTTATCGTTTCTTATCGATGGATAAAAGCACACTTTATGATATCCCGCAAATGTCAGTCAACGAACCGCTCAAGAATGCCATGGAAACCGCCCACAACTCAACCATCGATAGCATCTTTCAGGAGGGATCTCTTTTCAGGACAACCGGTGTTTCAAATAAGTCAGCAGAAATTATCACCCAGCATGTATTATCCTCCTCGTCTTCAAATCTTCCTGAAAATAGACAATCATCAGCCATGATCATGAAGCTCGAAACCGAAAACAAGCTTGATAAATCTAGTTCCAGCACCACAGCATTGTCTCATGAGACGCCCAGCTACATCCACACGGCAGACAACCAATGTGCCGAAAATAGCATGTTCAAATACGATCTGTCGATTTCTGCAGATGAGAGTAGTTATTTTTCTTCTGATTTGAAGGATTTATCGGAGCTCTTCAATAACTTCATCATGACTTCTGTCAGCCAAAATGGAGAGGATACAAATGCTTTTTGTCCCCATAGTGTTGATGGCCGTAAGTCTGACTACTCCTTTATCGGTTTAGATGATTTCCAGTTGTGTGGTGCATCGCCAAGTCTTTCATCTACCGCAGAGTTCCCTAGCAACATCAGTGCCCAGCCAAGAAGTCAAAGTAGATTCTCTGAAAGTACATATTTCTTCAATGAGTGTAGCAACCTTGCAGGAACTGACTGTGAAAAATATATAGACGCTGAACACACTTTAGACACTTGTTACAGCCGTAAACAAGCTGTTGATATCAAAGCTGAGAATGATGCAAATTTTTCGTCAAATGATCGTTGCTCTTTCTCCATGGATTCAATAGAGTATTTGCTGCCTAGAATCATTCAAGATGCTGATGTTTCAGATGATCATCGCTCAGACTCATTGAAGTCAATGAGCATATCTGCGGTTGAAAATAACAATGATGATGCTTCTGGAAATAGAAGCGATGAGCCTATGGCTCCTGAATTTGTGGCTTCACATCGGAATGGCACATCTCAAAATTCATTTTTGACTGATTCTACTCCATTAGTGCAATCACGAGCATTATCGTCACCGCTCCACAATTCTACTGGTCTTTATCGCCATAGTAGATCTTTTTCTGACATGCCAAAACATACCATTACCCCAACTCACAAACTCCAGAAATCTTTCTCATTTGACGTCCCTGAAACAAACGGTGATTTGCTCCATGACCATACCATCAATATGTTATTTCATAGTTGCTCATACACAAGACATCCTGATACTAGTAATGATTTGATTACTCTGCAGAGCAAAACAAGTGTACAAGTACCAAATTCCTCAGATGAAAAACAATGTTTGTCAGAATCCCCATCTCCTAGGATAAAAATTGATGATCCAAAGATGCACGGAAGAGGCGTAGATTATCCTTTCTTGGACACATCCGTGGACGAGTCTTTGATCGACCCAATATTTTTGAGTGACAACATCAGTAACTTGTTGAATCATCATAATGAAAGCTCTGGTATAACTAAAACTCCTATTGTTGATGCTCACTTGAACAATTTAAATGATTTTGATTTGAACCTAGATGATATTGATGATGACGTACAATCTTCATCTTGCCGCTCATCATTCTCGCAAGTTTTTGACAAAAATTCTCAACAAAAGGTTTTGGTTGATAATTTTATTGATAAGCGATTATCAAGTAAGAAACAAAAAGAAAAATCCCAGGTCAAACCAAGCGCTATTGAAAATTATGATTTAGGAAATACAAGTGATGCTAGAAAGAAGTCACCAATTCGTAAGAATATTGCTAACGGTATTCATAAAAAATCAACCAAATTGAGAAACAATAGTTCTGATGCAGCATCTAACGGGACAAAGAAAATTTTTGGAAAAAGAAATAAAACTTCAAAGGTTTTGGCTATTGATAATCTTAGCTGTGGTGGTAGTGAAAAATCTAAAAGTAGTGATAAAGCTACGACCAGAGATCCTGAAAAGATATTTCCATGTGGCTATGAAGGATGCAAGCGCATGTTCAAAAGAAAAGAACACGCCAAAAGACATTTTATTTGTACTCACACAGGTTTAAAACCTTTTAAATGTGATGCTTGCGGAAGGTCATTCCCTCGTAATGATAATATGATCCAACATTGGAAAACACATACCAAGTACAAAGAAAAGAAAAAATGAAGAAAAAAATAGACAGTCAATTCCATATATTGAACTATTATATGATGATTTGCTATTAAGATAATATTAGCAATTCATTTTTATATACGTTTTTTACAATTTGAATTTTGTTGGCAATAGAAGAATTACAATCGCAGATCTTGTTTACTATCAGTCTATGATAACTATATTTACGTAACAATCAATATCACTGTTTTATTGTGGCTTGATTGATTTTCGGATGAGGATCTGGTAGGTATTCAAAATATATATGTGGCATGATTGGTATATGGATTTTCATTGTTGGAAGAGATACAGACAATATATAAGAGAAAACCTATCGAATGGGAAACATATCTTTTATATCTTCTTAATTGTAAAGGTACTCTGCTTAGAAACTGTGGTAATAATAAAGGTACTCAGTGTAAGTGTTTGTAAATGACTATTATTCTCTTTGTTCTAGTAACTGAATTGACTTGATTTTTGAGCCACTAGCTCAGTTTTCGAGTTTTGCCTTTGAATTAACAATAAAAAAAATTGAAGTAACCTTGCGAAAGTAAAGGTAAAATTCAAATATTTTTAAAACGTAAGTTTAAAATAACTTGTTGTGAATCAGTAGTTATACATTGAATTGTTATCAAAATGGAAGCATGTCTGCTGTATGACTTTCCAACTAAGTTTATTAAATTAATTGTATTCAATGCATTTGTGACGAAAGTAGCTTAATGTTATGAATAGTATATCTTACAATAAAAAAACACTGATGTATGACTTTGAAAGTCGTAATTTGTGATGTCTCGAGATAAATCAATATTTTTTGGTTTGATTTCATTTTCCCCTCGAAGTAGGAGATCCGTTTTTTTTACGTTTTGTTGAATATGAAAAAAAATATGTGCATGTTAAAAAAAAATTCTTGTAAATAAAACAATCCACAAACACAATTTTTTTTCTCTCTTGTAATTGATTTTATTGTTTATTGTGTTTTAAACAATATGGAATCCAAACCTTGTTGACAATCCCAATATATAATCCGTTATTTTTAATATATATATATAATATTCTTTAAAATTTTATTAGAAAACAGTTTCAATAGACAGAAAGAAAGACTATCCCACGTCTACAGGATTCGGAAATTGATAATTGTTAAATGGATATAATAAATTAATAAGCAACAATACCATCCACAACCAATTAATAATGGAAAATCTTCTAAATCCGGTACCACAAATCCTGTCACCACATAAGCCTGTTGGCTATATTCATAAGAATAAAAAAAATGCAAGAAATTCAATACTTCCGTCTCCAGTTCCATTTAGAATGAAACCTAAAAAGAAGTCATGGCTTTCAATGAGAGGTCGTCGTGCTTTATTTTATTGTCTTGCATTAATGGCCTTAGCCTACATTGTGATTTCTTCAATGGGATCTGGTGGTAAATCTGAGGGAGAAGCGTATGAGCTTGCTGCTCCTAATGAGTTCGTGGGAGTTGAATCACAGAGAGAAGAGAAACAAGCGGATGCTAAGAAGGCAACTGGTGAAACAGAAAGTAAAAAGAAAGAGAGTAGTGGAAATAAAAAAGGCGTGAAGGTTGAATTGGATGATGAGTTAGTTAGAAATGGCAAAAAAATAGACACTGCTGGTACTCAAAGATCCAAAGATGATAAGAAAGATAAAAAAGTTGTTGTGATTGAAAAAGGAAGAACTAATAAAGAGTACAACGATGAAGATTATGATAATGAATATGAAGATGCTGAGTATATGGATAAAATGGATAAGAAGAAGGCTGCGGTCATGAACAAGAAAAAAACTAAGGCTGGTAATATTGCTGGATCAGAATAAATGAACAGGGATGCACTTTTAGATGATTTATCAGTTTTTCGATTAATATTTGCAAATTGTTAATACAAGCTTTTTGCATATGTGCACTTTCATGTAATAAAGAGATCTGTGAGAGACTTTTTCTATAAACCCATATATATTTTTACTTCTAAATTTGAGAAGATTCAAATTTATCAACATTTAAATACATGTTTCTTTTTTTTTTTTCATTAGGTATATCAAATAATTATTTACATATGTTCTTACATTAATCATCCAGACAGTATAATCAATAGCTAAGTGAACTTAGCATCTTTAGCAATCAATAATAAACATGCAAATGGATACAAATAAAAAAAGTTAAAATAGATACAGATTTAAATCATACTGGAAAACTCGATTACTTTATGTTAACTTCTCGAGTTGAGTTTATAATATAGTGAGCTTTGTAATAGAATGTTTATCGTATCGTTAATTTTCAAAGCTTTTATATCTAGTTAGATTAAAAAGATTCTGTCATTTCCATATTTCACTTTTATTTTTATTTTATTTTTTATTTCGATATTTCCCTTCTAATAATCACTTTCTAATATTAGTGATACTATGTAAATAACTTATGATTTGATTAAGTAAGAAGCCTTATTTTTCCTATTATTTTATTCGCCATTGAGTACAATATATACTGTCCTTATCTGCAAAGTTATGCTTTTGCCTGTGACACAATATGTAATCTCATGAGAACTGTTTTCAGAATGCAGTATATGATATATTGCTAGTACAACCATTTCTGGTATTTCAATAATTATCATAACATATTTCTTTATTTTGTTATGTTTTGTTTTGGCGAAGAATAGCTATGCTTGCCTCATTCAAATGAAATTGTGTGAAGTATATAACCACAAAGGTTATCTCCGAATTAGGAAAATGTGTTAGAAGCGCTTATGATCTGCGCTACATGGATATCAGTAATAAAACAGCAACACATATATACTATTTTTATACACATAGATCAATATTTTTTGTTAATAATACACATAAAAATTTTCTAGATCAATCATTTTGTGAAAGCTTTAAATAATATATAGAAGGAAATACCTTGGAATATGAGAAAACTCAGAAAATATTTTATTTGATTTGAAATTTCAAGACAAAACGTGTGCTGATAATATTAAAATAAATAACAATTAAATACATAATCCAATAAGTAATTTATACGCAGGTACCCTATGCTAACACAAAGTAATAATATGGAAAGCAAATAACCACCAACAGTCATATCTACAAGATTGATTATCTAATTACTGGATGTCATTATAATTCATAAAAAGTCATCTGTTGATCGTACTTATTTGTTCAAAGATTAGCCAAAAATAGTTGATAAATCAGTTATATGCAGATATGTACTTCTACTAAGAATCCTATCATTCCCTAGTGTAATTCACCTAAATAGATCCAATGATTCAATACTGAAGTATGTCATATCATGGAAACTTTCGTCAGTTATATTCAAGACAACAGCTATCTGAAAATCTATTATTAAATTTGAAAAATCAAAATAAATTACATCTGAATCAATTATCAAAAGTCTCTTCTATTAGTTTACTAAAAAACACTTACTACCTTGAATAAATACTGACAGGTAAGGGACACAAGGTCACACCAAGTAGTTTTGTTTTGGCCATAAAGCAATGTAATTACTCAAAACTATAACTAACCAGAGTTTTTGCAAGCTTAAAGATAACCAATACTGAATTTATAATATAAACAATCAAGTATAATCGATGCTATCCTAATTCGCTCATCAAAATGCACGTTTCCAAGCTAATAAATGCTCATCAATTGTCTATTCCACTCTTCAAAGCATCTTTTCTCTCTTGCCAGATATTCTTTCCAGTACAACTACAGACTTGTTTATCATTCAGCCAGATACCGGCACTTCTAGCAATAACGCCCACTAAGGATCTATCATCGTCTTGAAAACATTCCTTTTGGTAGCTGATAGCAAAACCTCTACCTATAACCTCCGGAATGCTCAAATCATCAATTTTCAAGAATGCTTGACCTTGATTGATGCCGCTCCCTGCAGTAGTCACCGCGACCGGAGGAAGCTGCTTGAATGGTTTGCTTCGAAGAAGACCCTGGAATGTGATGTTACCTGTTGATCTAATGCTAGGGTAGTAGGTTCCGGGTTGTGCAACCCCCGAGATTGTTAAATCTACAAGCAATTTATTTTTACCAGCTGTAACCATGCGTGCTAAACCCTTCACATTCTTTGTGGATTCCGTATAGGTGGCGGTTTCCAAGATTGCCACGGCGGCAGACTGGTCATTAGAGCCTGTGCCTCTGATAATGGCATCTCTTCCTATGGATTGCATTGCCTTGATGATAGTGGATGGAGCGGTAGTACCTGTGACAGAGACTAGTTGGTTGGAAAGCTCTATGTCGTACTGAGATACACCTGGGATATTGTTCAATGTAGAGGACACAGATTCGACACACGATTGGCATTCCATTGGAACTGCGTAAACACACTGGAATGAGTCGTCCTCGCTGTTGCTGTTATGTGATAGAGTCATTCTTTAGAATTTTAAGTGTTGTTAATAAATACGTTATTGACTCTGAGTAAGTAGTTGGATAACATTCAATTGTAACCTTATAACCTGGCAGATTGATTCGTTGAATCAAAAGAAAAGAATGTATGCACATCATATATTATTAATAATATTCACTTGATTGTACCGTGATTCATTAATAAGCAGATAAAACCATAAAACCAGAAAACAGAAACATCTGGACCAAAAAACACCTGTACAGAAATAAATCCAACAAAATATAAAATATAAGTTCAGCACGGCATTGTTACGGAAATGATTGTCTTGCTTCATTTTCTATCCTTCCCCTCATTCTCTTCTTTTTTGAGCAGGAATTCTTAGTCCTTTTGCTTCGGAACCACATCGACCGCGATTTTTGTAATATCCCCGGACTTCGGCACGAATTTTGGTGCATTCTGCCTGTTCCAAGTTCCCCCTTTGTGTTCTCCGCTGGCTGTAGCTGCCAAAAGTAAATGATTAGACACCCTGGTCACTTACTCATTCCTACTCACCCGCTTAATTCATTGTGCCCTTTGTTTTCACGGCCGGTGATCACCGTTACATTATTATTTTTTTCTTTGAGGGTAATATTCAAATACTGACAAAGTATACTTTGCTATCATCTGTCTCTCATCTTTGATAGCTTCCGTACATGTTTCCGGTTATTCTATTGTATTTAATCACCGTATCACATGTCAAAGTTACCGGGGGCATAGTTACTATAAATTCATACATATTTCTTCCTTTTTTTTATTTTACTTTTTTTTATTTTATTTTGTGCATTGTAATAGTCAGTCATCACTATCCATCAGAACCCCTTTTAGATTCTATTTATTATTAACTGTTTTTTCCAACTATTATCTTTACATACTACTTACATTATCCAACTTATAACTATCATGGACTTCAAGAATAAAGTCGTCATTATCACTGGCGCAGGTGGTGGCTTGGGCAAATCTTATGCCATGGAGTTCGCTAAACGTGGCGCCTTTGTTGTGGTGAACGACCTAAGAGGCGCAGATGAGGTTGTTCAAGAAATTAAGGCTAAATTCAATATTGAAGCTTTGGCTGATCAAAATAACGTTGTTAATGGTGACAAAATTGTCGCTGCTGCTGTTGCTAAATTTGGCAGAGTCGACGTCCTCATTAATAACGCAGGCATTCTTAGAGATACCTCTTTCGCAAAAATGACTGATGAGCAATTCAACTTAGTAATCCAAGTCCATCTTCAAGGAGCTTATAGTATTACTAAAGCAACTTGGCCGGTAATGAGAGCTCAGAAGTTTGGCCGTATCGTCAATGTTTCATCTCCAGCCGGGCTTTACGGCAACTTTGGCCAGGCTAACTATTCAGCCGCCAAATCTGCTTTGATCGGATTCTCCGAAACATTGGCTAAAGAGGGGTTTAAGTATAACATCTTTGTCAATGCCATCGCTCCTACAGCGCGTTCCAGAATGACTGAATCCTTGCTCCCACCAAAACTCTTGGAAAAAATCCTGGCTGAATATATTACTCCATTAGTGGTATATCTTTCACATATGAGCACCACTGAAACCGGAAAAATCTTTGAGTTAGCAGGTGGTATCTTTTCTGAAACAAGATGGGAAAGATCTTCTGGTGAATTGTTCTATCCCGATGCCACATTTACTCCTGAAGCTCTTTTGAACAAAATTGACTCAATTCGTGATTTCTCCAAAAGTAAATCCTTCAAGCCAATTGAACATCCTTCGCAATTGGCAGATTATATCAAATTAAACGATTTGGCCAAACTGGAACGCAAATCCCCCAACGCGCAAGGTTCCACCAAGGTTTCTCTTTCTAATAAGGTTGTTCTAATAACAGGAGCAGGAGCAGGTTTAGGCAGAGCTCACGCTAAGCTTCTTGCCAAATATGGTGCAGTGGTAATTGTCAATGACATTAGAGATCCATCTGCAGTAGTTGAAGAAATTCGTGCTCTTGGTGGGAAGGCCTTCCCTGACATTCATGATGCAGGCAAAGATGCAGAAACTATGATTTCACAGATCGTTGCTCAACATGGAAGAATTGATGCCATTATCAATAACGCTGGTATTCTTCGTGATAAATCATTTGCAAATATGACTGATGACCAGTGGAATTCTGTTATTCAGGTTCACTTAATGGGTACTTACAAACTTTGTAAGGCAGTCTGGCCATATTTTTCCAATCAGAAGTCTGGTGGCCATATTGTCAATATCACCTCTACTTCTGGAATTTATGGTAGTTTTGGTCAAGCTAATTATTCTGCTGCGAAAATGGCAGTTTTAGGTTTGTCAAGAACTCTTGCAATTGAAGGTGCCAAGAAGAACATAACTGTTAATATTGTAGCTCCACATGCGGAAACTGCAATGACAAAGACAATTTTTAAGTCAGAAGACTACAACAGATTTCCACCTGAGTTAGTTTCGCCGTTATTAGTTTTGCTTTGTAGTGACCAATGTCCTACTAAGGGTGAGTTATATGAGATTGGTGGTGGATGGTGTGGTGTTACTAGATTACAAACGGCGAGAGGTTTGGTTGCTAAGGATAAGGACGCTACTCCCGAATACCTCCGTGATCACTGGAAGTCAGTGGTCGACTTTACGCTGGGATCTGTTAGTAATTCTACCATTGGTGAAGCTGTAGGCCACATCTTTGAGCAATTAGGTTCTGATGAGGATGAGGATGATGACGAAGAAGAAGACGAAGAAGAAGCGGAAGATGGAGAAGAGCGTCAATTAGATTCCAAAGGTAATGAAATTTTGAAATACACCATCCGTGATGTCATTCTTTACAATCTTGGAGTTGGTGCTCATGCAAATGAATTACAATACGTGTACGAGAATGATTCTGACTTTGGTCCGGTTGAGACATTTGGTGCCGTTATTCCACAAAGAATTAGCACCGCTTTGAATTATAACTCTTTAATGAAGAATTTTAATCCAATGCTTCTTCTTCACGGTGAACACTACTTGAGAATTGGTCAGGTTCCAATTCCTTCGCAAGCTACTGTTGCTACGCTGGTGTTTCCTGTGGTTGTGGCAAACAAAGGTAAGAAAGCAGCTGTCTTAGTTCAAGGTTCTAGCAGCTATGATGTTTCCACAGGCCAAGAAATCTTTTATAATGAAATGCTGCTTTTCAATAGAGGCGCACAAGCTATTGAAGAAAAACAATTCAAGAATCGTCCAAAGTTTGCCACTTTAAATTTTCAGCCACCTGCAGGTAAGACTCCTGAGTTCTCCCAGGTGGTCTCCACGAGCACTGATCAAGCTGCAATCTATAGATTATCTGGTGACTATAACCCATTGCATATCGATCCTGAATTTGCCAAGGGAGCAAAATTTCCAAAGCCAATTCTTCATGGATTGGGATACTTGGGCGTTAGTATTAAAGCTATAAGGGACCATTTCAAGAGACCTATCAGTGAAATCAAATGTAGATTTGTCGCAAGTGTGTTTCCTGGTGATAAGTTGCTCATTGAAGGTTGGAAATCTGGTGGGGATGTACTTATTTTTACTACTAAGGTGGTTGGTGATGGTAGAACTGTCATAGGAAGTGCTGCTGTTAAATTTGTCTCTAATGGTAAGTTGTGAGAGTTTCTGTATTTTTGATTTTGTTTGCAATGTTGTGAGATCATATATTTATCTAAATAAAACAATAATTTGATTTTTTATACTTTTGTAATCAATATCTGATTGTTTTGTATTTTCATATTTAATATTCCTTTTGGCAATTGTCATGTCGAAATCTTCATTTGAAGAATATGGGGTGATTTGACCCCGTAATTGCTAAAGTAAATTTCTATTTTGTCTTCGTTTTAATTTTTTCTAGGTTGTTCATGTGTTCACAACACGGCCAGAAAAAGAGAGAAAAAAAATTTTACGTGTGAAAAGAGGAAAACCGTAAATGCCAACGGTAGAAAAAAAAAAGGGAAATAATGAATAACCAAAAGCGAACAGAGAATCAAATCTTTCAATCTTCAATTGATCAAAATCAACCAACAACTTATCTTGAACCTTGTTTGTTTATTTTGGTATAATTCATTTCTATTAGACTATACAACAAATAAATCGAGGTAAAAATGAAGATGCTCACTAAGGTATGGCTAGTTAATTTATATAAATATTAATGAGTATCATAATAATTATTCTTTTATAACTAAATTGTGAATACTAACAGTAATTATAGTTTGAATCAAAATCCTCGTCTAGAGCCAAAGGTGTGTCATTCCATCCAACTAGGCCATGGGTTTTATTGTCATTACAATCCAGTACCATTCAGCTTTGGGATTATAGAATGGGCACTTTGATTGACCGATTTGAAGAACATGATGGCCCAGTCAGATGTGTTGCATTCCATCCAACTCAGCCACTTTTTGTTAGTGGTGGTGATGATTATACTATTAAGGTCTGGTCTTTGACCTCCCGTAAATGTATATTTACCTTATCTGGCCATTTAGATTACTTACGTGCTGTTTCTTTCCACAATGAATTACCATGGATCTTGTCTTGTTCTGATGATCAAACCATACGTATTTGGAACTGGCAAAATAGACAGGAAATTGCTTGTTTAACAGGCCATAACCATTATGTAATGTCTGCTGAATTTCACAAGTCTCAGGACTTGATCGTTTCTGCTTCGTTGGATCAAACTGTTAGAGTTTGGGATATCTCAGGATTGAAAAAGAAACATACCAGTAACACTGGTGGTATCGGACCAAGCAGCGGAAGATACGACGATAATGGCAGACTGTTCCAATCTCAACAAATGCAACAGCAACAAGATATCTTTGGAAACACTGACGCAGTTGTCAAATTTGTTTTGGAAGGTCATGATCGTGGTGTGAATTATGCTACGTTCCATCCAACTTTGCCATTGATCGCATCCGCTGCAGATGACCGTGTCGTCAAGTTATGGAGAATGAGTGAATCTAAAGCTTGGGAAGTTGATACTTGTAGAGGTCATACCAATAATGTCTGGTCTGTCACATTCCATCCAACTCAGGACTTGATTGTTTCTTGTAGTGAAGACAAAACAATTCGTGTTTGGGATTTAAACAAGAGAACTTCCATTAAGCAGTATACCAGAGAAAATGATCGTTTCTGGATGATCCATTCTCATCCAAATATGAACTTATTTGCGGCTGCTCATGATTCAGGTGTCATGGTTTTCAAGTTAGAAAGAGAAAGACCTGCTCATGTCATTAACTATAGTAGCAATACCATGTTCTTTGTTAACAATGATAGAAACGTTCAATCTTTCCTGTTTACTCACGGAAGAGCTTCCATGCCTATGCTATCTTTGAAAAAAATTGGAAAACCTTGGACCATGCTTCGCTCTATCTCTTATAATGCTTCTGCAAATTCAATTTTGGTAACTACAGGTCCTGAAGATCATGCAATGTATGCATTACTAAAATTGCCTGAAGATGCTACAGGTGCTATTGAACCTTTGGATCTCAAACAAGCTGATTCAGACTTTGCAGTTTTTATTGCTAGAAACAGATTTGTCACTTATTCTAAGTCTGAGAAGGAGTTGTGTGTCCGTGACTTAAACAATAAGATTACCAAATCTATCAAGTTAGACAATAATGACGATGAAGTCAAAGATGTGTTAGCTGCTGCTCCTGGTCAAGTTATGTTATTGAAACAGCATTCCGTTATCTTGTATGATGTCCCACAAAAAAAGTTATTGTATGAACTACAAGTCAGTAATGTCAAGTATGTCCTGTGGTCTCATGATATGAAATACTGTGCTTTGTTATCCAAACATACTATTACTATCATTGACAATTCTTTTAACATCATCACCTCTATGCATGAAACTATCCGTATCAAATCAGCTACTTGGGATAACACTGGTGTTTTGATTTACTCTACTTTGAATCATATTAAATACACGTTGTTGAATGGTGACAATGGTATCATTAAAACTTTACCAAATACTGTTTACATTGTTCACGTTGTTGGCCAGCACGTTTTCTGCTTGACCAGATCTGGTACTGTTGAAATGCTTACCATTGATCCTACAGAATATCGTTTCAAGAAGGCTTTGATTAATAAGAACTTCCAAGAAGTATTGCGAATTATCAACAACTCTAACTTGGTTGGTCAAAACATTATTTCCTACTTGCAGCAAAAAGGTTATCCAGAAATTGCTTTACAGTTTGTTGAAGATCATGAAACTAGATTTGAATTAGCCTTGGAGTGTGGTGATTTGAAAACTGCTTTGCACGAAGCTCAAGAAATGAAAAACGGTTCTGCTTGGTTAAAATTGGGCGAAGCAGCTATTGCTAAAGGTGATTTGCAAATTGTGGAAATGTGCTACCAAGATCAAAAATTATTTGATAAATTATCATTCTTTTACCTTATCCTGGGTGATCATCATAAGTTGCGTAAGATGCAAACTATTGCTGAACATCGTAATGATGCAACTTCTGTTTTACAGAACTCTATTTTCTTGAACAATACCGAAAAAAGATGTCAAGTGTTCACTGAAGCCGGTCAATTACCTTTGGGTTACGCTATCGCTAAGACTAATGGCCTTGCTGATTTTGCTGCTCAAATCTTGGAAGCTTCAGAACTTACAGAGGATGATATTGAATGGCCTGAGGATACCGAAGATGGTTTGGAAATCCCTAAAGCCGTTAGAAACTTACCCGATGGTAAGTGGCCATTGAAGGAAAACGAACCTTCATTCTTTGAAAAGGCTTTAGCTGGTCAATTAGATGATTTACAATTGGAACATAATGATGAACAATCCACTTCTTTGGCTGATGCGGCTGACTCTTCTAAAGCTGTTGATGATGACTTATTCAACGATGAAGATGATGACTTTAACGAGACCAATGAAGCATGGGGTGATGACGACGAAATCCTTGTAGATATGGATGATGTGCCAGCTGTTGTAGCTGAAGAAGAAGAAGAAGATTTTGGCCCATTTTCGGGTGCAGTCTCCAAATGGATCAAGAACTCTCCAAATAATGCTGCTGTTCAAGCCGCTCTTGGCCAGTTTGAAGCAGCTGCTGAATTGTTGAACCAACAAGTTGGCGTTGTTGATGTTGAGCCGCTTCAATCAAGATTTGAGGATATTTATGATGCTAATAAGGCATTCCTCACTGATAATGCCTCTAATATTCCAAGCTCCCCAGTTATTCCAGGCTTTGATAGCTTAGAATTTAAATTCCAGGAAGCATTCCGTCTTTTCAAGGTTAACAAGTTGAATGAAGCCATTGAAATGTTCCGCACAATCATTTACACTGTCACAGTATTAAAAGTTGATTATGAAGATGAAGTGCATAAATGTATCGAAGCGCTTCATTTGTGTCGTGAATACATTTTAGGATTAAGTATTGAATTGGCTCGTCGTGCGTTGCCAGCGGACAATGTCAAGAGAAACCTAGAATTGGCAGCATATTTCACCAAGGCCAACTTAAAACCAGTGCACCGTGTGAATGCATTACAGGTAGCTATGAATCAATCTTTCAAGAATAAGAATTATTTACTGGCTTCATATTTTGCTGGTGAATTCTTAAAAATTGTTGGTACTGGTGCCAGATCTGAGCAAGCTAAAAAAATAAAGGCTAAGTCGGATTCTATTCTGGAAGACGCTATCAAGATTGATTTTGATCCTGCTTCTGATTTTACAATTTGTGCATCTACCTATACACCAATCTATCTGGATACTCCTAAAGTTACTGAAGCTTTGGTTGGCGCTGAATACAACGCTAGTGAAGAAGGCAAGCTTTGTAAGATTACTAAGATTACTGAAATTGGGGCTCCATGCACCAAGTTGGTTCTTCTTTAATATGGAAGTAACTAGTATATTGTTTGTTTTGATATTTAGTATAATCACAATAATTAAGTTTCTAAATAAAATTAAAGGTATATATTTATTGCTAAATGTAAGATACTTCTACGGTTGATAAACATTATATTATATACATGCACGCATCATTTATTAATAACTTACTTGCAGTATCTTAATATAGCTATGGGTATTGTATATATAATTAAGTATTCCAGTGTATTTTCTAGTGTTTTCGATTATAAGAATTCTAAAGACAAAATGTAAAATAAATCAAAGATGTACCCAAAAGTTTTTTTAAAAAAAAGTATATGAACCCTAAAGAATAAATATATGATTCTAACGTAGCATCAGTTTATCCAAAAAAAAAAAATAATAATAAATAAAATGATAAATAAAGAAATGCGAGGAATTAAAATGTAAGACAAAAAAAGTTGTATTCTATAAATGGTAAATGGTAAACCTACTTATTAAGCAATGAGCTTATACGTGGTAATTTCTGTGAATCTTCATTAGGAGTTTCTTCTTCGTCCAATCTTGAAAGCAAATTTCTAATAGATGGTAAAGTAACGGTAGACGTATTGCTTGATGAATTGTTATATACGTTATCACCGGAAAAAGCAACGTTCTTAGATGGAGTGTTATTTATTGAGGAATTGGTTGAGGAAATTGCCACCCTCATTGGCGAGATAGATGGTGATTGTAACGGTGTGGTAGCAGGAGTGGTGTTCGTCACTTTTCTATATTTTCTGATTCCAAAAGATAATGGCTCACTTCCTGCACTACTGTGTTGCTGATCATGAATAGGCACACTACCAGAATTGACGCCAGGCGGATAAGCGATTTTAATCGGAGGAAGCTGAGTTGAACCCGTGCTATTATTACCCAAACTGAGGGATTGCAAAGATGTGGAGGAAGCTGAAGTAGTTATGTTTACTTGAGAAGGTAAAGCTTGTGGAGGTGGAGGAAGAGAATGATTAGTCGAATGATAGGAATGATGAAATTGTTGTTGAATATTGTTGTTATGGTTGTATAAGTTTGTAAATGATGCGTTTGGGGAATTCGATAAGGAGTGGGTCATTGAAGAAGCAACCGATGGCGACATGCTTGAGAAAGAGGTGTTTTTGCTGCTTATGGATGGAGGGGTATTTATATTAGCAACGTTACTATTGTTGTTAATGGATAATTGAGTAAATGATTTTGAAGACCGGAACAGCGGGTGTTTTGCATAAGATGACAAGGAAGTAGACAGGAAATTACTCTTCAACGGAATCTTATTATTGTTCATAATATTGTTGCCGGTGTTATTGCTGTTATTAAAATATGATACAAAATTTGGTTTTTCACCAGGGGAAGGTGGTAAAGAGTGGAAGAAAGTTTGCGTGCTATTGTTGGTAGCTGAATTAGCAGGATTAACAAATTGCTGCTGCTGCTGCTGCTGCTGCTGTTGTTGCTGTGATATCTGTTGGAGTGATGGTGGCAAGTTTATCATGTATGGGTAGATAGGATTACCATTGAAATCAATACCAATAGGTTGTTGATGAATGGGCACATCGGTAACTTCTACTTGGTTGGAGGGCACTATATGCTTTATCACTTCTGAGGATTTGAAATTCATTAGCTGAGGACGCTGCTGCGCGATATGCTGCGACTGTGAAGCCGAAAGCATCTGGCTATCCTGAAGCTTTTGCTGCTGGTTTGCCATCATTGAAATGACATTGCCGTTATTATTTACCGCTTGAATGGTTTTGTCGTCGTCCTGAAGCAAAGAGTGTTGCTTATTATTTTTTCTCTTAGGATTTGTGTGGATTCTGAAATGTCTAGTCAACTCATCTGATCTAGAGAACCGTTTGGAACAAGACGGAAAAGTACAGGCATGAGGCTTTTCGCCCGTATGTGTTCTTATATGTCTGGTTTGATGCTCTAACCTATGGAACGCTTTTTCACACATTGGACACCTGTATGGACGATCAGAAGAATCTGACTTTAAGGACTTGGAGTTTTTTTTGTTTTCCATTATTAATAATGAGTTAACCCACTTTCTATGTTGTCGTTTGTGCTAGTGATAAGTTTCTTATGAAGTGAAAATGTAAGCTTGCCCTTCTTAAAAAATGGTAATATTCGGACTTATTTTCACGGATAAATTAGAGATTTCAGATATATAATGCTGTCTGGGTCTCCTCTATCTCTTTGAGCTTCTTATCAGTATCAAAGGAGGGATCCAAATATGATAAGCCAAAGAAATTGTAGTGGTAGTAACTCTAGTGGTTCAATGGCTGGATTGAGAAAAGGAGAGAAGAGAAAAGAATAGAAAAAAGAGGAAAAACTGGTACAATAAATAATTCTTCCATTATTCTCAAAAATCAAGAAAATCTCATTTTTCTCGGTATTTTATGCGTATTTTTTTAAACTTGAAGTATCGTTGTTTAATTTCTTTTTCTTTGTGTGGGCTTTTGTTCAAACGAAAACATAAATTTTTTTAATTTGTTTTGACGTCCGCTTAGCTCGGTCGCAATGTATATATATTTTTTTGTTGGTGATGTTCTTTCTGGCCCCATTATTAGTCAGACCTCGATAGAGTTTGCCAGGGCTAGCTGCTTTTACAAAGGATGACGCAGAATAGCAGCGCTGCTGCTGATTTATTAGTAGTTCATTCCGAATGATGTGAAGTGCAGCATAATTTATCATGAAGGGAAATTGTAGGCTCATTTTTGATGTGTGTAGAATAGAATGATTGAAAAATGGTGTTACTTGTAGCTCCATTGCTCGTCGAATGATTCTTCTCTCAGATGCCTCCTGACTGGATTACAGTGTACTGAATCCAATATCGACGATTGCAAATGATGTAATGGAATAAGTAGCTATGTAGATAGGTACACTATGCAAATAGGCTCTGATCAACGTATATTAATGCTGAAGTCCCGCGTGCTAGTTGTGTGAGCGCAGAGTTCAAGTAGCCAAAGAGCGGTACGCGGATACGCAGCAGCGTCAGTCCATACAGCTAGCCGGAGCGAAGCAGGCAGAAGGCCCACCAGGCACAAGGTGGGGCGGACTTAGCCGCCCCATGGGGGCCTCCACAAAAACAACCCATTATAAGCGCTTCGTTGTTTACCTATTCATTGAAAACAAAAAAAAAGCTATCGCCAACCAAATACCCAGAACAGGATTGCACGCCCTCATGTAACTGTCCAGAATAGCCATAAGGTCTTCTTGTTCGAGATTGTTCTTTCTTTCATTTTTACAGCTCTATCAGTACCTTATTACCAGCTATGTCATTACGGAAAAACTTGGTCTCTCCAGAGTCGAAACCTGTGTACATATGATTTAGACGCACGTTAAACAACCCCACCCCCTTTTTTAGCTTTTTATTTCTTTTTTTCCATGCTGCCTCCACCAAGACTCACATGCAGATCATGCATGGTTTTTCCGAGATATCGTAAGAAGAAAGGAAAAACTCGAAAAAAAACAGAAAACAAAAAAGAAAGAAAGAGTAATTATTCTTCTTTAAGGAAGTAAAAAAGAAAGAAATCACTTAAATATGCTGAGTGTTTATCCTTCCGGAAAAAAAGAAAAGAAAAAGAACCTTTTTACTGACCAACAATATCCTGCTAGATGCCTGTCTTTCCATCAAAGATTTTTGATAACAGCCCAAACAAACATTTGATGTATCATGTACTATTTCTTATAGCTGGGCAGTAGGGTGGTTATGCCATACAGTGAATGGAAAGCAAAAATCAAAGACAAAAAAAAAGAAAAGAAAAATTACATGTGCTAATTCTAAGGTCAATGTGTTTTATGACAATTTCACTTGCCAAAATCGTTTTTATTGTTAGTGTACTACAGTGCTTGCTTAAATCAGACACCATTTTTGTAATTACCGTATACTATGATCTGTAGAAACAAGTTTTATTGTCAGCTCTATAAAGGAAACAAATCTAAATTCTGGGTAAAGACTTCATACATATCAAGACGATGCTGCTTGTGCGCTGCCAGCAGTCGTGTTGCTATTTACGGTAGTACCTAGAGTCGGATTCACCATGTTACTTGGCCTTAGAAAGTATGCCAGTTTCAGCCTGCGTATCCTCAACCTCAATAACAGCTTCAATTCCTGAACCATCAACATCCCCCATAACAACAATGCTGCCGACATTATTAACTTTTGTAGCAACCTTTTCGGATAGCTTTTTGCCAGGCTCCTTGTCTTTCGTTGCTTCAGCAGCCATTTTTGCTTTTTCCATTATCTTAATCTCCTTTCTCTCTCTGAATTTTGCATTTACTGACTCCACACTATCAACAGTTGGTCTATCTTTCAATGGAATGTATTTTTTCGCAATTCTACCACGAGCGTCACCAATAGTAATATAAGTCTTGCCTGGATTCATATCTTTCAGCTTTCTAGTAAAGACTGAATTATTCGCGAACATAGACATGATCTCATGCTGTACTTGAGATTTAGAGAAACTGTCAATGAACTTTCTATCCATATATTCTAGTTCTCTCCACTTTAGATTCATACTACTAGGATATTTGCAATCATATAAAACTAGCGGTATATCTGAAGCAATATCATAGATAGGCTTATTTGGAAACTTGTTATCCAACAATGCATTTCCGTCTTCATCTTCGTTAAATAAAAAATTAATAACACTTGATTTCTCATGGCCACCTCCAATCAAGAATAAAATGACAACCATACAGCGGACTTGATGCCACAAAAACCCTTTACCCTTTAAGTCAAAAACATAAAATGCTTCATCATCCGTTTCTGCATTGTTTGCATCATTCTCTACGGAACTAGCAACCAGCATCTCTAAATCTTTTTCCTTATCATATTGATCTTTTCTTACCTTATATTTATTTTGTACCTTCAAAATATCAGCATCAAGAATAGTTCTGTAATGATTAGTGATTTGTTTGCTACCATCAATCTTACAGAAATTTCTGAAATCATGATTTCCAACAAACTTACTTGCTGCAGCTTTCATTGCTTCGATATCTAAAGGAGGAACATTATTGTTATACTTAGCACTTTTGAGCTTAAACAAATATTTGTAATGCCTATATTCGCAATCAAATCTAGCATCAAAGTTTTCAGGTAAATGTAAACATACAGCTTTAACACGGATATCCGGAGGCAACTGCACATTTAATTTTTCGGCATAATTTAATTCCAAATCATCATTAGCAGGGTCTTGGATAGCTTCATCAGTTTTGAGTGCAGATCTTACTTTTAAGGCGATGACCTGATTGAACGCACTGACACCTTTATCTGTTCTACCGCATCTGGAGAATTTAAGTTCGTCTAGATCATCGTAATGTGGAATTAATTTTAACATCTTCATGGTATTCAAAAGTTCCTGCTCGACGGTATTTTCATCATGAGTTTGTAGTGCTAATCCACTATAATTCCAACCAAAATATGCAAATTTTAAAGCTATGAATCTCGTCTTAAATTTTGAGAAATCAAATGGTTTGCAATTAACCTTCTTTCTTCTTTTATTCTTCTTCGAAGATAAATTGTCACTGTCTTTCTCCATAGATTCTACCCTTAGTATTCCTTTCTCTTTAGTCCTTTCTAATTCGGCCTTTGCTTCCAATTCTAATTTTCGTATTTCATTTTCACGAACCTTCAACCTCTTCTCAATAGTGTAGAGTCTTTGTACCAATCTTGCAGCTGGCCATTTTTCGTATTCCAAGGATAGGAAAGGTTCCAATTCTTTATCAATTTTTCTCAACACTTGCAACTGATGAGCCTTTTTTTCTTTCTCTGTTTGAAACTCTTTAGGAATATACGAGGACTTTTCTTTCTCATTTGGCACAACGCTAGAAGAAGTACTGACGGCAGTGTGTCTGTCTTTTGAAGGCAGATATCTATTTGTGATCGGCAAGCTGACGTTTGTCTTATCATTCTGGTGGTTAATATTGTTTCCGAAATCATTGCCCGCAGTAGTACCATCATCGCTCTTTTGGCTTTTTTTAATAATTGAACTGACAAGTTCTCTTGAACTTCCCAAATCGGTAAGAGCCGATGAAGGAATACCAAGAGTGATCTCTTTGACCAACGCACGGGCTTCTTCGCTGCTTATTGTAATTACATCTTTACCGTTCAGAGAAGCAAGATCTACTTTGTTTAAGAAGGAAGTGTAGCTGGAAGAATGGGCGGAACCAGCATCAGTTGCGGATGACGAAGACTCATCATCATTCTTCTTAGCTGCTGGTCCATACATACATTCAGAAGTGGAAAGAGCTCTCTTAGAGTTAGTGGGTAAAAAAGCAGCACTATCGGCTGTGGTAGTGGACTGTTGCGTATTTGAGAGGATAGACGGAGAAGTTCCATGTGGTCTTTTCCTGCTGCTGGTGGCCGGATTGCCTGCTAGAGTGGCAGCCGAACGGCACGCAGGAACTTGTCGACGCTGCTGATTACTATCTTTATTATTGTATGGCATTTGCAAAAGTAGCGAACAACTGCTATATATTTTTTTGGTTAGGGATGACTGACGTGTGGAAATAAAACTGTTTATGAAGCTCGATGTATTTCTTAGCATATGCCTGGTCGTATGTATTCTTTTTATACACACAATGTCTGTTTTGTACTTATTATTATTTTGTCTTGCTATTCTAAGATTAGCTAGTCGCTGGTTGGTAATCCGAGTAAGAGATTTATTCCATGGAGCGAAGATTTGAAGCTGTCAAAGGATAACCAAAATAAAATTAACGATATTCGGTAATCTTGTTGAAAAAAAAATCGATGTTCAAATTTTTTTTTCCTCTTCTCTTTTCTTTTGTTTGTCAAAGGTATAACAGAAAACAAGATTTTGTTCAAATCGTGATTCTCACGTGATACAATTTTTGTTCAGCCATTGGTTCAAATTTTATCCTCCTCAAAATGTGTAAGTTTTCTACTCAAAAAAGATATTTCATTTTCCACAAACAAAAAAAAAAAATGCACAAATGCTGTTTTTATGCTCTCTGGAATTTCAAACTTCCATACCCCACGGTTTTAAGATACGCATATAGAAAAAAATGAAGAATAGCACGCAAGACCTCTGATAGAAATGATTCATTAGTAGATGAATCACGACGGCCCGGACTTTTAAGCAACATTGTAGATTGAAATATCTCTATTATTATCACAACAGCGAATGTATCAATAATTACAACAGTAAATCTACCAGTAATTAATTACAGCAGTGAATGTATCAATATTTATTAATGCGTTACTTGTATACTTATCTATTCAAGTTTATAGATTCAGAGAATGTCTCACAACAACCCCTTGGTGACGAACTCATTGTACAAGGCCTTACCCAATTGGGCAGGGGATCTTTCAACGACCACACCAGCAGATTGCAAAGCAGAAATCTTGGAGGCAGCACCACCCTTACCACCAGCGATGATGGCACCGGCGTGACCCATTCTTCTGCCGGGAGGAGCAGTCAAACCAGCAATAAAAGACACAACGGGCTTTGGAACCTTTCTAGTCAAGTTGTACTGCTTGAGGAATTCGGCAGCGTCTTCTTCTTGCGAGCCACCGATCTCACCAATAAGGATAATACCCTCGGTTTCTGGATCATTCATGAAAAGAGTCAAGGCATCGATGAAGTTGGTGCCTGGGAAGGGGTCACCACCCATACCAATGACAAGGGTCTGGCCAAGACCGACCTTGGTGGTTTGGTCGACGGCCTCGTAGGTCAAGGTACCGGATCTGGACACGACACCGATACGGCCACGCTTGTGGATGCTGGACGGCATGATACCGATCTTGCACTGGCCAGGGGCGATGATGCCCGGACAGTTAGGACCCACCAACCGGGACTTGGACTGGGTCTTCAAGATGTCGGCGACACGCAACATGTCGTGCTGCGGGATGCCCTCGGTGATGCACACGATCAACGGGACCTCGGCTGCAATGGACTCCTCGATGGCAGAGGCTGCGATGGAGGGAGGCACAAAGATGCCAGAGGCAGTGGCGCCGGTGTGCTTGACGGCGTCGGCGACGCCGGCAAACACCGGCAAGTCGAGGTGGGTCGTGCCCGCCTTCTTTGGGTTGGTGCCGCCCACGATCTTGGTGCCGTATTCCAAGGCCTGCTTGGCGTGGAACGTGGCCTGCTTCCCAGTGAAACCTTGGAAGATGACCTTGGTGTCAGCGGTGATTTTCAAGTTGGGGATGGTGGCGGCGTAGTCGCAGCCGCGGGCGGTGGTGGAGAATTGTCTTCTGAGAGCGTTTCTGAACATGTTTTCTCTGGAATGGATGGCAACAGGTCTTGCGGAGTGTGTGTGGACGAATACGAATTCCAATACGAATACAATACGAATAAAAAAGGAACGCCCAGAGACTGTGTGGTCCACAGATCACGTAGAAATGGCGGCTGTTGTATCTTATATATATGCCTACTAGAAAAAAAGTCACACATACTTACTCACACACACTGCGATAAATGCAGATTTATTCTGTAGGGGCGTGACTGACTGCTGTCGTGATATATTCTCCATAGGGACTGCGTGTGTGACTAGGCTAATGCACGCCTTGGTGCTTTTTGTAGGTGGGTCAATGGAGTCTATCGCTGTTTCTTCTCTTCTCCGCTCACTCCTCTGGTCCAGCTCCGTGTCATAAACCTCACCGGTTCTGCAGAGCGCATTATATCCGCTCGCCCTTATGGGATGATCTTTTTTTTGTTTCTGGACACCTCAGCAGTAAGAGTGGGCCTGCAGCATGTGCGCGTTGGGCTGAAAAATTTTGGGGGGAAGGGAGAGGAAGGGGAAGCACATTGAAAAGGAAAACAAACAATGCGCGGGTTCATAACGTGCGGGCGTGCGGTGCACGCCCGCACGCCGGCCAGAGCCGCGCATCCCCGCACACACACACCTCTACACCTGCAGTCGGGCTCTCAACATGAGGATGCCAATGCCAACATATATTGTTCTATTGATATACACTCAGACTTTGCGAACGGCTCGGCCAGTCTACACCGCGCCCCGTGCATCTTTCTTTCGCTCGTCCGCCCTTCACTCTTCGTTCTTCTTCCTCTTCTTGAAGAAGCCGGCAATGCCCTTCCCCTCTGCCTTTCTCTTCAGCGCGCCGCCCGTCTCCTTCTTCAACTCGTCCTTCTTTCGCTTCTCCTGCTTCTTTTCAAACTTCGCCCATTCCGTCGCCCGCTCGTTCTCCCCCGACTTGCTCAACGTCTGCTTCATTTCCGCAAACTTTTCGTCGCCAATCGCGTTCATCAGCTCCAACAACTTGATCTCCTTGCCAAAATGCTCGCCCTCGAACTTGTCCCCGTTAGAGGGCGTCTCCAAAATAATCGGAATCTCCTTAAAGCGTCCAACAAACTCGTTGTTTTTGCTGCTAGCAAACTGTCGGAAGAAGTCCAATCCGACAAAGCCAAGCCCCAAGTTCTGGTGCAAATCTCTATTTGAACACAATGGCGTCTTTGAGTCATTTATATGAATACCGCTTAAGTACTGGAGCCCCACGATCTTATCAAATTCGTTCCAAAATTCATCAAACTTGCTCAAGTCATATCCTGCAGCAATACTGTGGCAGGTATCCACGCACACTCCTATACGAGACTTGTCCTCCACCAAATCAATAGCGTCTTTCAAATCTTCAAATCTATGCCCTATAACGTTATCGCTAGCCATGTTTTCTAAAACAATTTTCACAAACTTGGTTTTACCATGTGCCAAATTGATGAACTTCGCCAACTGCTTAATCCCAGCATCTCTATCCCCATTCTTCAAAACGGAGCCTGGATGTAAATTATAATTTCCGATATTCAATTTTTCACATCTTTGTAAATCATCAAGAAACGCATCATACGATTTCTCGTAACTTTCTTTATTAGGATTACACAAGTTGATAAAATACTGTCCATGTGGTAAAATATCTGTTCTTGGATTGTAACCAAGAGAATCGCAATTCTTTAAAAATTGAGCAACGTCATCATCTGATAAAGGTGCTGATTCCCAACGACGTGGATTTTTTAAAAACATAGCAAACGAATTACAGCCTAAGTCTGCTGCATTTTCCACTGCATGATGAATTCCTCCTGCCGTACTGACATGTGCTCCAAACTTGAGAATTGAGGAATCCAGTCGTTCAAACGATTTTGCTTCCGCTTGTTTTTGGTTCTTTTTAGAAACTGCCATAATTAGTTTATTGTTATGATTATTATTATACAATTAATTGAGTATATATATATTTTTTTCTCTTTTCAGCTCTATGGGTTCAATAATTTGCAGAATAGAAGTTAAATACAAATTATTCTGGTTTGTATACAAGTTTATTTGCTTAATGAGATGAATTTTTTTTTGTGCTATCTCTCCCATTCTGGAAATTTTTAGCCGCCCATTATTTATAAAATTCTTGTAACTATATGCACACTTCATATACTATTTTCATGTGTGTCAAGCCAAAATCAATGAATAAAATAACTTATCTATAGCATTCTTTATATGCCAAAAGAAACCATTCATGAAAGTTTTACGATTTGAATGTGGATCCTAGCACAAGATATTGCTTTCCTAAAAGGATAATATATGTATATATAGAAGCTAATTTTCTAGAAAATAATAATAGTAAAAATATAAAATATATAGAAGGAAGCGTATCATTAAAATTTTCATGGAGAACCATTGAGGTTCGATATTTTGTTATGTCTAAATTCAACCTCTATTTTAGAGATAATTTTAAAAGTGTTGAGGTCAGGAGTAGTATAATTATGTTTGTATTTAACTACCTTTGTAAGATTATACGACTTCCCCTGGCCATGATATGTCTTGATATATGCAAGGAAATTTTTAATAGACATGTATAATCGTCGCAAAAATAAATCGTTCCTTTGCAAGATTCTTTTGGAGAACAGACACTAATATTCTAATCAAAAATCAAATGAATTTCGTAACCAACAACCACAGATGCTGCTTGTTTTATCTTCTCATGATTTCTGTATCTCCTTTTCTTCTAATAATTAAGAAGAAGTATAGTCTTCTACTTCTTCGATCATGGCATATGGTCCGGTATCAAACAATTCTGTTCCTCCTTCGTCTTCATTATTATCACTGTCTTCACTATCAACCCCGTCATAACCTTCATATTCATCATCATCATCATCATCATCACCATTTGCTTCCTCCTCAACATTGCTATTATCATCGTTCAACTCCTCTATGAATTTCTCTTCAGCTCTTTGCTTATACCACAACATTCTAGCACAAGGTACGCAGAAGTCAAGTCTACGTGAAACGTGCATTTGCAGCAGTAATCTCAGATCTGTAATATCCCATCCACAAGTTCTGCATACCGCAAAATCTACATCATTCTCGATATCATATGCTTCGCCACTGTCATTATAAACATTAGGTGTGAAGCTTCTTGTGTTAATTCTTTGTGATTCAAAGGGGTATAATTCAGGATACATTTTTTTTAGTTTCTTCAAAAGTTGAGAACTTCTATTTTCATCATTATCACTAGCATTATCTTCCTCCTTTTCATCCAATTTTCTCTTTTTTGATGACTCCTTTTTCCGCTCTATATTTTTCTTATTATCATTCGCAGTTTGATTTTTCGATATCTGGATAAATCTATCCACTAAACTGGCCACAGCCTGGTTAAATACTGGAAACCTTATAATCTTTAAATTACAAACAGGACATCCCACTATCCTCTTCCGATAATCTTCATCTTGCTCTTCATCATTATTGTTAATATCATTGGAAAGCCATGATCTTAAACAATCATAACAGAACAGATGACCACACTGTAGGGCTTGTGGATTTACAAAAAGTTCTTTGCATATCGGACATGCTAATTCTTCTTGAAGAATTTGGGTTAGTACACTGTCGTTTGTATCAGAGTCTTCCTGTATTTCTGTTGTAGACGGAAGAGTACGGGTTCGTAGCTTATTCTTTTTGACAATATTGTTACTTCTATCATCAACATCATTATGAACTTTTGATTTAGAATTTATTTTAAATAGATTATTTGTATTTTGTTTTTTCATGTTATGTCGGATTGCTTTTTATTCTTCAGATTTCTTGCATCTTTATAACTTAAACTTAAATGAGGTAAGCTTCATCAATTATTTGATTTTTATGTTTTGAATTTTTTTTTGGTGTGTGTCAATCAATATAAAATTGAATCATCAATTATAAGTATGCGCTTCACGTGACGTTTATGTGATCTACCATTTTATGTGAAAGTACTATCTCAATGGCACAAAGCAATTAATGCTCTTCATAACATAAAGAATGGATTAACTGCTATTATATATAGCGTTTTTTAAACAACTACAATTCTTGATTCAATATTTTAATAAAAACAATTTTTCTAGTCTTTTTTTCTGTCATTATTCCTTTCACATATTTTAATAGGAACCGTCCATTCGGCATATAGAGTTCATTGTAAATAATCCTACAATGTTCTTCATATTCCACATAAATCCACTAAAACTTAAATACATGTATCAGATAAATAAAAAACATAAAATAAAATAAAATGAATAATCTTGCGAATTATCCTATAGTACTCAATCCGAACAAAACTACTTGTAACATAATTTGCAAAGTCCAAAAGCCTATTTTTTTCAATCTTTGAACCCTTAATTCTTCATCAATAGCATAATTTTCAAATCCCAAATACATTTGTTCTGATACGTCATCCATTAAAAAACTATCATATGAAGTCCATGATCCATTGAAATCAGACATTTTTTTCTTTAACTTATACAGGATCTCCATATATGTCTGCCTGGAATTAATATATCCAATAACTGGACTAATCAAAGCATAATTCATATATGAAAGATCATTATTTGTTGGAAGTTTAGCCTTAACACCATTGAATTTGATTTTTGTGTCAAAATAAACATAGTCCGCGTCTGTATAGTATCGATAATATTCTTTTTTGTATTCGGATCTTTCCCACAATGGAAAATGGCCTTCATTCGCCGTGTTCTCATTTGTAGAATTTGAATTTTTGTTCAATTTGGAAATCTTATATACGATATCTTGACTAATATTAGTGTAAAAACTCTGCAAGTTTTCATAATGTTTTATATCCGGGATTTGATAACTTGAAGAAATATCAACATTACCCTTTACTATCCAACCAAATGGTCCAGAAACACCACTATTGAGATGATCAACATTCAAGCCATCAATTCTAAATCTTGAAACTGTTCTATTTGGGTTGTTTTTCAAGAAATAACTTTCTTCATCATTATCGGCATTTTCATTTGTTGTTACAGCTATATTATTACCGCTATTATTATTATTATTTTTATGATAAACTTTATTGATTGTAAACAAAGAATTATCATATGATCCATTTATATTCTCTGCATTAAGAAAATCAATGAACAACCAATTCTGGCGTAATTTTTTTAATTGGCAATTATATATACTGATGTTGACAGGTCTAAAATTATTCGGATTTAGCAAAGTAATAAAGAGATCTTCCATTTTGAAATTTTCAACATTGAGGTCGTTATTAGTCGGAAAATTTAAATAATTTCGAACATCGTCATGTTCCATATCCCAATGAACATGGGTTCTATCGACTATTCCTCGTATTTTTTTCAATTCTACATCTTTTAGAATGCCTTTTCCGTTAAGCCATTTTATAAAAGATATAGAAAGATTCATTCCATCAATGGTTATATCATACTGCGTATAATTTCCATCATCCAAATATTCATTCTGGTCGAGCTCAGTTGTTATCTGGTTTTCTTCTTGTTTTTCTTCAAAAATAAGTTGGTTATGTATAGCTTCTTCCTGACTTCCCTTTTTAAAAGTATCCGTAGATGAAGAGTCCGCATTAATATCATTTGAATTCTTTGCATTCTTTTCATCACGATTCACTCTTTTTTTTGGTCTTCTCGAAATAAAGCACTTTTTAAAATATAACTTATTCCAACCAGGTAAAATAGTAGCTTCCTCGAACACTACAGTAAACATTGTATTCCTAGTGATATAGCTGCCCAATTTCTTTGCTATAAATTCTTTGATTTGCTTGGAATAAAAAAAATCAATCACTGACAAGACCACAAAAATGGAAATGAGAACCTTGGCAGTTTTTCCAAGTAAATTGGAAAATGTTATCATTCCTCTTCTTCGTGATGGCTGCTGTTCGTTTTTTCTGCTCCTATTATTATCAATTAGATTTGCATTATCACCAAGCGGCATGGTTGATTTAGTATCCTCTGAATAGAGAAGCATGGAATGCGACGACGAAAAGAAACGCGTTGGTGTTACTCTTATGCTTCTAGAGCCACTTTCTGTAGTAAGCTTAGAATTAAAGCTATGTATATTTGCCTCCCTCCATAACATCAAAGCCTCGGACCTCTTATAAGGCCGATTTATGGACGATATTGCTAGTGAGCGAGACAAATCAGATAGGGAGTCTCTGATTTTTAGAGAGGATCTTAACGTAGGCGTAGAAGCAGCAGAGGACGATGCTAGTATTCTTCTATAAAGCATTGTGATAATTGACTGTTTTGTTAATTGTATTTTCTGCAGTGTGTTTCCCTCTATTTTTGTAACTAACTATTCATGGCTTGTGCTTGTACTTTGTGAATCTGGTTATGAGGATATCTGCTGTGCAGAAGATGTCTTCTAGGCTGTAGCTCTAATTATGCTCAGTGTATTTATGTGTCTGTTTTATCCGCTTGTGGACACACGATTGTAATTCCAGAAATCCTTGATAGTGTGTTATGGTTCCGTGGGATCCAAATTTTGCTTCTTAATATATCAATTTGTTCTCTGTGTATGTTTGTGATTCGTCGATAAACTTTCCATTATCCGATATTTAACTGATGGCCCATGGCTGCTACCTAATTATGTCTGGGTGTATCTTCATGTTCTTTTTTATTGTGTTCGGATGTAAAAGGTTAATCCTCCCTGAGCAGCATGTTTTTTTTTGTTTTTTTTTTGCTACTTCCGCCTTTGGTCCCCCACATAACCACCTAACATGTATAAATTGCTCTTTGCCCCATATAAGAATAAATTTGACTGGCCATGTTAAAATTTTTGCCAGAGTCAGTCATAAAGCTACATTACTAAAAAATAATATTTGGCCTTTCACAATATTCGATAATCGTCTACCATTCTACACAAACTTTAGTAGTATACCATCTGTATTGATCTCCAAACTTCTACAATCACAGTCCTCTAATTATTCATTACTGTGTGCCACTCAGTTCATTTCGTTTGTTTTTCTGTTAATTTCTAAAAATTTGCTGTGTTCCCAGTTGTTTTTGTTGCTTTCTTCCCTGCTAGTTTAATATCCGCATAGAAGCACAACATTTCTACATTTTATTTATAGCATATTGCTCCACCAATTTATCAGAATAATGACCTCTGAAAGAAAACATTCTGTAGCCGACATGTTGTCTGTTCCACCTGACATTGAAGTCACACAGGAAGTTGAAGACGCACTTATTATTGACGAGGCTGCTTCCGCAAGTTCCTCATCCACCAACGGCTCTTCAACCGGATTAAGTGTCGGCAGCATTAATAGTACTACTAACTCTACAAGATGGCAAGATATCAAATTGGTTGAATTAGTTGAGAAGAATAAGCTCATCTTCATCAATGGTGACATTTCTGTGGAGGAAGCATTCAACACTTTGGTGAAACATAATCTTACTTCTATCCCAGTTGAAGAATTTCCACACGATTTAAATTGTACCACTTTTGACTATGAAGATTTGAATACCTACTTATTACTTGTATTACACAAAATCCATTTTGACTTATCCAAGATTCAGCTCAATCCTCACTTCAAGCTTACTATTCCAGCTGAACAGTTGTTAGAAAACATCGTCAATCAGTCTTCTTCATTTGTTCCACCTGCTTCTACTCCTGTTAAGTTCTTGTCTCAGCTTACAAGTAAAAACCCTTTCATTAAACTCAATGAGAAAACAACCACTCTTGATAAAGTCGTGGAGGTGCTTGGTTCAGGTGTTCATAGAATTGCCATTGTTAATGAGGAACAAACTAGAATAACAGGTATTTTATCCCAAAGAAGATTGATCAGATATATGTGGCATAATGCTAGAAAATTCCCTGGTCAATGGCAAAAATTGATCCATACATCCTTGGCTCAACTCAATATTGGTTCTACCACTAACATCATTTCTGTATTTGGTGATCAGCCGCTTATCGATGCGCTTCTTCTCATGCACAGGGATCAAATCTCCTCCGTTGCTGTTATTGATAAGCATAGAAACTTATTAGGAAATATTTCCATCATTGACATCAAGCATGTTACTAAGTCCTCTCAGTCTCACCTTCTCCAAAAGTCATGTTTGAATTTTGTATCAATCATCCTTAATTCCAGAGGTTTGGAGAATGGTCAGGATTCGTATCCAATCTTCCACGTTCACCCAACTACTTCTCTTGCTAGAACATTGGCCAAACTTGTAGCCACATCTTCACATAGATTATGGATTGTTAGCAATAGGAAAAACAGCGTGTCTGCCACTCCTGCGTCTGCTTCTACTACATCTACGTCAATTTCCTCAGATGATGATTCTGCAAGCATAAGTAGCGGTTCTTCGATAAACACTCTTTCTCCAACTGTACCAACTACCCCTCCTTCACTAACAACTACAACACCCACATGTACTACACCAACAGGTATCGCTCCTGCTGCTAGTTCTGGAAGTATGGACGCTAGTGGAGGAGCAGGCAAATTAATAGGTGTTGTTTCCTTGACTGACATTTTAGGTATGCTAGCCAGACAATCCGTTCCAGATATTGATCCCCATAGTGCTCGTAAAATGAGAAGAAGAAGTAATTCTAGTAGCTCTCGTAATGGAGCTGCTCCTGCTGTCCCTTCGGCTGCTGCAAGATAGAGTGGTATATAGGAAATGAGAAATTTATAATATATATATCTTCGTTTTCATTAGTAAATATCTCAATCATGATAATAATAAAGTACATAATACGCGTTAATTGGGCATTTTGTATGAGCTATTGTAATGTCAGTATTTTGAAAACAATAATAAGTCACATTGCTAGTTGCTTCATGGATAATTGTTAATAATTTCTTAAATCAAGCGCTAGTAGCTAATATCAAAAAATACCAGTTATTGCTAAGCAGTGTCACTTGGAAGATCTATGAGGTATCAATGCTTAAAGAAATTGCTAAATTAAATATATAAACGTCCACTGTGTGAAGGAAATACACATTTTTTATAGTGATGTATTCTTGTATAATATGTTTTTGTCTTACTATTTATTTTCCTCTAATTAATGTCTTGTTTATTTACATTTTGTTCTAAAGTTTGCCAAATTTATGGATTCCTTTCTTTGTGCGGTTATTGATTAATATTTAGTTGCTTTTTTTTATTGTTTTCTTTTCAATGTTGACTTTTTTTAATTTTTTGATGTCTGGTGACGTATTTCCGGAATTGTGTAGCTGCCAAAAGAGAACAAAAAAGTGAAAAAAAAATGACAATAGCAAATAAGCTACTTTTCATTTCTTTTTCCTTATTCTTTTGAAGTTGATATAAACTATTCTGCTTTCTAAAGATATGAACTTATATATATCAATAATCAGATAAGTTTAATTAAATAAATTTTTACGCATGTCTTCCAATATATACTGACACAATTCAAAATTTGTTAATTTGGCAAGTAAAAACATACATATAAGAATAGTAAATAAAAAGCGTACATAATGTCTATGTTGAAGCCTTTAACCGGTCTGTTAGCTGCACTTCTAGTTATGAAAACTTCATCGTACTTTTTGTCTGAACCCGATGCTTCAACATATTTATCACTAATATTCAATAGCACTGAATCTGGAATAAAAAACAGGGCTAAGGATGAGGATTACGAAGTCACTATTCCTAACGGTAAAGTGCCAAAATACCCAATAATCTTATGCCATGGACTCTCAGGATTCGATAAATTATCATTGATGAGCTTTGAGCTACACAAACGAGGAGAATCCGACACCGAAATGTTCAATAAGTTAAATAATGATGCTGCTGGGTTGCTGGTTGATTATTGGAATGGAATTCAAGATACCTTATTAAAGTATGGATGTCTGAATGTTTTCATAGCTAAAGTACCACCGATGGGTAAAATTGAAGAACGTGCAAACGTATTACATCAGTTTATTAAAGAGGAAGTATCGCAGAGATTCAAAGATGAAAAATGGTTTAAAAAAGGTGAGAAGTTAAAAATAAATCTAATTGGACATTCTATGGGTGGACTAGATTGTAGATATTTAATTTCCAAAATTGCTAATCTGGAAAAGAATTATGAAGTTGTGAGCTTGACGACAATTTCCACACCCCATCAAGGTAGTGAAGTTGCAGACTATGTCATGGAAATGTTGAATCCCTTATTCCTGAATATGAAATGTGATGAAACATCTATTACAGAAACCTCAGAAAGGTTATTCTCCATAAAAAATGGATCTATTTATTTAAACCCCTGTGTAATTCCTTCTTCTATTCCCCAATTGACAACTACTTATATTCAACAGACATTTAACAAGGAGGTGAAAGATGATCCAAAAGTAAAATATTTCAGTTATGGTGCAAGATTCAATCCCAAATTCTTGGATATTTTCTATTTTCCATATGAGATTATTAAGATTAGAACTGCATCTCACTCAGAAATTTTAAAAACTCCACTATTGACAAATCTTTCATTAAAATTAAATAATAAAAAAGACATTCGTGAAATCAATCTGAGTGACAATGACGGGTTGATTACTGTAAAATCTGCTCAGTGGGGCACATATTTAGGAACATTAGAAAACGTGGATCATTTAGATATGATTAATTGGACAAACCCTTTGAAAAGGTTGTACAATGAAACTGTAGCTATTAGAATGGGTGAAGAGAGTAGAAACTTCAGCGCTACTGATTTTTACCTTCATATAGCTGATGATTTGGCCAAACATGGATTTTGATTAGTCGATGATTAATAAAGTGGAAATTCATCGGTTATATAATATTATTCCGTTTTTCCCCTATGTGTATTTATTATTTAACTTTATGTTATTATTTTAGCCTTTGTAAGATTACAAACAATACCATATACAAAGATAGTTAATTATATTTGATGTTATGTTTAGTTTCTCTATGACTTTTAAATCTCTTCGTGGCACCATATTTCTCCTTAGCATATTTCCAGATATATGTTAGATGATTATTAATTAAGCTCTTCCCAGTTCTGTGAATTATATTTATTTCGTAAGCATTTTAGAATGAATATGCTCGTCGACGATTTTGGTAAAATCATCAGCTGCTGGATTTCTTGAAAGATCATATTTATAATCCTTTGTTAAAATACTTGGACATACAGTATTAACCATATTAACCACTCACATTCTCATCAATAAAATTTTTTATATCATTTGACCTTATTATTCTGTGTGAAATTTCAAAATTCTATGATTAAAATCTAAAAGTTTCATTCTAAATTAGTACCAATCTACATTTTGATAATACTGTTTCAATAATGGCATGTGATGGAAAAAAAAAACCCCCTCCCCGCCAAAATAAAAAAAATAAAAATAAAAATAAAATAAAAATAAAAGCTGGCGCTGCCAGATCAGAAGTATATATCCGCAAATATATTTGATTTACCTTTATTGTCAGAGACCCAATCCTAAATTTGAAGAAAAAAGATGCATTTAATGGAAAATATTACAAAAGGAACAAAGACTTATAAAAGTTGCCTCTATTATGCAAACTGGACTATCTATGATGACATAAACGCTCCATTTAAAATACCGTTCAAGGACATCACGCATTTATGTTATGCATTCTTGATAGTAGATCCAGATACAGGTGAAGTTAAATTAAGCGATCCATACTCCGATCTTGAAAAACCATTTGGTGAATATAAGGGCCATTTCCAGTATCTTTATAAAATGAAACAGAAATATAGGCATGTGAAAACCTTGTTGTCTATCGGCGGTTGGTCTGATAGACTAAATTTCAAATCAGGTATTAATAATGAGATAAAAATTAAAAAATTCACTGACTCTGCAATACAAATTTTATTAAAGTATGGATTTGATGGAATTGATCTTGACTATGAGTATCCAGAAGATAGATTTGAATTTATGAACTTATTGAGAGTAGTTCAGATCTTGAAATATAAATTGGGTCAAATAAATGAAAAGTTTATCATAACAGCTGCAATTCCGGCGACAGAAGAAAATTTACAAACTTTTGATTTAATCACACTTTACAAGTATGTGGACTTTTTTAATTTAATGACATATGATTTTTCTGGTTCATGGAGCAAAAAAGTCACTTTACATTCTAACTTATTAGACTATAAAGGATGTAGCTGGTCGATAGCGAAAACTATTTTGGGCTTACACAAATTCAATAGAGAGATTAAGTCGAAATGTTTATTAGGCATCCCCCTTTATGGTAAGTCATTTTCGGGCACAGTTAAATTTGGTTCTTCGAAATTCTCCAAAGTTACGGATATCAACTATAACGTAATTTATGATAAATATATAAAAAATAAACCTGATGTAAAAATCAACAGAGATTATGGTGCATGCTACCTAATAGATGAAACTGATAAACAAGTTATAGTATTTGATGATCGCTCAACAACTGATAGAAAATTGAACTACGTCAAATCACTGGGCTTAGCAGGGGTAATGTTTTGGGAGTCGAGTGGTGATTCTAAAGAGATGTCATTAGTAACCCAAGATAAGCTAATATTGGATAGAACTGATGTTAATGTTTTAGATTATCCTTTGTTATGTATTTGATATATTCTAGTTTTCTTTTCATAATTGCTATTTTTAACTGAATTTTTTTTTCTTTTGTGAAAGATTTTGAATTAAATGCCCTTTTATTCTAGAAATACGCTCGCTTTAGCGCGTTTTTTTGTCGTTTTTGTCGACATCGCAGTTATTTTATACCTCTTCATGTTATATGCAAAAACAAAATTGCAAGCAGTCTCAAGCGAATAGAGAAGAATATGTCGTTTTGTAAATAACAATAGGTAATAAAGTGCGAAAATATCATATCAATATTTAATTTTGGATACAAGACAAAACTAAAAATAAAAAACCTTTGCACTCCAAAGAATTGAGCTTTTGGATAAAGACAATCTAAAAAACGTCTTTATTATACTAATTGCAATGATGACTAATAAAAAAGTTTTATCAGGTGATAAAGAAAAGAAAAATGCTGCCCAGATCAAGACTGATGAGCTTGAAGCCTGTCATAGTCCCGCAGGCATCGATGGAGATGCTAAATCTAACCGAATCGAACCACCGATGGTTTTGAAAAAGCAATATAAGAGACCTATTGATATGGACTCACTCAACGAACCAGTAGTTTTAAAGTCTTTGGAACGCATTCTTCTGGATATTACTTATATACCTCAATTCAAAGAAAATCCAACCATTTTGAAGTCAAGAACTATAGAATACTCAAAGAAAATATCTTACTTGGATCCAAAATGTAGATACTCTATAGTATCACAGCAGCCAGTAGAATCACATGGAAACTATCACGAATTAGACTATATGCTATATAGAGACCTTGATCATGAAGCTTACCATTTGAAAATTAGAGTAAAATATGATCCAGACAACATTTCGCTATTAAAAAACAATGAAATTTCACCATATTTTTATTTACCTTTCAGTAGATTATCATCGCAAGATAAAGATTTTTTTTACCCAAATGCCGTTAGAAAATCATATATTCACAAACGAACACACCCAATTTCCAAAGCTACTTTTGTATCATTCAAATTACAAGCTATACTAGGTATTGAAGTTATACCGTCTCAATTATCACAATCCGCCATTCATGAACTTTTAAATCCCAACAAAGCGTTATTGAAATCATTTACAAAATGGCTAAATAACTTGGATCAACAGAACATATTAAATAAGATTGCTAAATCTTTTGAGCATAATAAAGCTTTAAAATGTTTCTTGCAAGAGCATATATTCGATTTGGAACTAAATCCTAAGACTGACAAACTAGAACCTCTTAAAAAAGATTGGTTTAAGGAGGAAACTGTTTGGATAAAGCAAGTTAAATTAGAATTGACTCTTTTATCCCCTGAAAGTTTGGATGCTTTCTCTAAACCAGGGGAGAGAATATTTCAACAATTATATGAAACTCTTGATGATGATTTCTCGGATGGGAAATTGAATGATGATTTCCTAACTTCTGATCAAAATTATGGTTTTATAAATCTTTCATCGTTCAAAACTTATAGCTTGAAAAAAGTGGAAGCTTTCCAAAAATTATTCGTAGAATTTGAAACCAATAGAAATTTTAAATTGATTTACTTTGATAGCTTGCAATCGTTAATTAATGAGTATTATAAAAAAGATTTAGATGAAGGTCATACAGAAATGTATGGCATAATATATATTAAGGAACAGCTTACAAAAATTGGGGTTGATTTAAGTTCAGTTCCAGATCAAATGGAAGCCCCTTCAGCGATCAGAAAACTAGAAACTTTAATCAAAGAATATGACTTCATTCCTTTGCTAAAAAGCATAGCGTGCAAGAATATTTTAGAAGCAGTAAAGACTGATGATATATCAAACATAATATTTGATTTCGACAGCAAAATTAACCCAATAATGTTCAATTTTGTATCATTGCCGCCAGCAGTCGAGTTATATGATGAGAAATTTAGAGATTTTTTGGAAAAACATTATTTCAGTGAATCAAGAATTGAATATAATCTTAATATCAGCTTTGAGCAGCTCACTCAATTGCCAGATGAGTATATTTATGACCTTGTATGTGCTGAGAATTCTCATGCAGATGCACTGAAAAATAATTTGATATTAAGAACCATAGCTACCAGAAAATTTTCATTAAGGCTATTAGATATTTACTCAGATGAAAAAGCAGAATTTTGGTTTATGCCTTGTCATGAAATATTGAAGACGTTTTTAATACATAGTCAAAAGGATATTGAACACCATAGTATTGTTTTTCTTCGAAGCTTTCAGCAAAATATTTCTCAAGTATTAAAAGATTCTATTCATGAAAATACGAATGATGTATTATTTACCTTTACACTTTGTGAAATATTCAGATCTTTAAGATACGTAATATTGGAATTATCTAATGATTTCAGCAGAAAAAATGATACAAGTCCTATCGAAAGATTTAATCATAAGGTATTGCAATCATATTTAAAGTCAGGCATAATCTTGAAACCAGTTGACATCAAAAATCCAATCGGGTTGATTAATATTGGTAATACTTGCTATTTAAATTCTCTTCTTCAATTTTATTTCAGTGTGAAACCTTTCAGAGATATGGTATTATCTTTCAATAAAGGTTCTCCCAATATAGAAAAACCTGGATATGAAGAGTTGGATGAAAAATTTGCTATTAGGCGGATCGGTGGTTCTTTAGTAAGCGCAGAACAAGTCGAAAAGGGACATCAATTAATGCTTAGATTGAAAGCCCTTTTCAACGAAATGATTCATGAGTATTCAAATGAGATAAAGCCTAGTAAAGAATTGGCTTTCTTAGCATTTCATATTGGTGATTTAGATTTTATGTATGATTCAAATTACGTTAATGGATGTAAAGTTGGTAAAATTTTATTTACTGACTCTGATTTAGCCGCTTTAACATCCGAGAGAGATGTCAATGAATGCATTCTAAATATTTTGAATTTGGTATCTGCCTCTTTGTACCCTGAAAAATTGGATACAATGAATGAGCAATTAGACTTGGTAAAGGAACTTTTTTATGTTAAATTAAAGCAAGAAACAAAGCCTTCATTATCAAATAATGTTGTTACCAATTTTGAGTATAACTCGTTTATTAGCATTCCAGTAAAAGAGTTTAGCCGTAATTTAGTTGACTCTTTGGATGAATATTTTGAAGAGGAGTTGATTGAGAATTCTACGATAAAAACGTTGGGTATAGTTGATCCGCCAGAAATTTTACTGATACATATACAAAGAGCTGGGTTTCAGGAAGGTGCCATAATTAAGTCCTTGAAGCCATTACCCTTTCCAGATCAAATATATTTGGACAAATATATGGTTGATGCAGATGACGAAAAAATCAATAAGAGAAGATTAGAGAAAGAATGGAGAGATAAATTATTTAGTTACAAAAAAATTCTAAAGCATAATGCAGTAAATCAGCTTGTCTTCAAAAGAAATCTAGAAAATTCTTTAAAGCATCTAGAGCATATGAAAAACTTAGGACTTGAATTATCAGATCAAGTAAATAGTTTAAAAAAAATCTCATCATTTTATTTTCAAGAAATTGATGAATGCAAAAGAGAGATATTGAGATTGGAAGATTTGATAGATTTGAATTTCAAAGAGGATAAATATAAAAAATATAAGTATAACTTGGTGGCTATATTCATTCATAAAGGTAATCTTGCATCTACAGGACATTACTGGGTATACATTAAGGATCCACAACATTCAGTATACCGTAAGTATAACGATGATAAGGTTTCCGTAGTTGATGAACAAGAAGTACTTCAGCTCATGAATTGCATGGAGGATAGTGAAGACACACCATATTTGTTGATTTACAGTAATGACAAAATTTCGGACTCATATATCCAACCTTTGATGAGAGAAATTAGCTATTAGAATTCTAATATATTCGATACATTCATATTTGGCTAAATTATATTATGTAGCGGATTCACTCTGTTTGTAACATTCGATTTAGAAATGTAAATGCACTTGCAGTTACTAACGAAACCGGAAGAAAAAAAAAAGGAATATCAATTAAGAAAAATATTTAATCAATGAAAATTCAAATTTAAGATATAATTCAATTCAATAATGGTAGAATACAATCATACCTAACATAAGATTATTGATAGATTTATAAAATAAAAAATAAAAAGAATAAAAAATAGCTATAAAAATATTTATATTAGCAACTTACCCTTATTTTAATAGTTTAGTCTATCATGGAGAGCATTAGAGCTGATCTAGCTCTTCAAAATTCTAAGGCATCAAAACAGTTCCATCAATCTGAGAATATAAGCACTAACAGTAAAATAGCAGATGGTGAAATTTTTGATGGAAGCTTTGATACGTTAAGATATGAGCACAAACAACAAAGATATGATAATTCTTTGAAAAAGAATAATGCCTTCATTAAAAAGATGAAGATCCCCATCACAAAAGCCAATTACGAATCCATTTTGAAAGACATATCAGAATTATCACTTGAAAAATATTTACCTGAAATTATAAATACCTATTTGGAAGCATTACAGAATATAAAGAGTGTCAAGGATATAGCGCCTAATATTCAAGTAATATCAGCTTTGCATCAACGATTCGCATATAAGTTCACACAATATATTCGTTATTTTCTTCTTAAACAAATATACGACAACCAGATAGATTATATTTCAAAAAGTTTGGTCTCAAATATGAAATATGGATTTCCAGATTATTCTCAAATAGAGACTCCTGAAAACATACTGAAATTATCTAAGCTCAAAGTATATTTGAAGTTCTTTATTGAATGCTATTTGGTGAAATTGTTTGACATTTTAGACTTTGATTTGTTGCAAGAATATCCTTCCTTCGTAACTCCCGCAAAAAATGACTCCGATAATTCCAAAATATCACTTGATGGCGATTTAATAGTTTTTGAAGTCATCAGGTTGATGATTTATCGTGATCTTAACTTGGGATCAACCTCGTCTATTATTTTGGGTTTTCTCAAAGAATATGGTGAAATCCTTTCCAATAAAATTTTTGTTTCCGAAAATATGGTTATAAGATTTAAGTCACTTATGGAGAAGTTCAATACCTTTTTGTTAAGATCATTGAAAGATCTTGAAGAAAATATCAAAAAAGTCAAATCACAGAATCTGAAACTGAGCATAAAGAAAGGTGCGGTAGATGAGAATAGAGAGAAGAATGAGCGAACATATATTGAAGTATTTGAAAACTATGTTGAAATTCATAAAATATTATGCAGAATATTTTGTTTTGAAGAAGTCAGATTTACCTTAATAGAAGGTGCTGAGAAGGAGACATTTGAATATGTTAGAAATGAGGAGACCAGAAAAGTTTCAGTTGACGGGGTAGTCATATGGGAAAATATAGAAGAGTATGAATTTTATACTAATATTGAAGATGTCACTGATTATATACCAGAGCTTTTGGAGACTATCAAGAATGACGAAAATGACCTGTCGAGAGTCAAGGCAGATCAAATGTCTTTATTTATACAGAATTTACTTGAGTGCAGCACACTGGAAAAATTATTAGAGCTTAGTATCAACTTTTGGAATTGGGGATTGATGAATAAAGCCAGCTACAATAGACTTCTTACATTATTCACTAGTACAAAGGATACCAATAAATCCAAATATTTTGCACGTTTTTTAGCTGTGAACAGAAAGTTACTTGGAGACTTTATAGAAGATCTTGCTCTAAGATTGGGCACTTCATTAAGATTTATGATTCAGGAAAACTCAATTACTGATAAGAGGATATTAAATACAAATATGAAAAGCTTCTACTTTTTCTTGGAATTGATCAGATTTAAATTGATTCCAATGCATCAAATTTTTTTTACTTTTAGAATATTAATATTGACTATCGGACCCAGAAAATTAAATATCGAACTTTTGAATATTTTTTTTGATAAAGTTGGACGATTCTTATATTATTGTTGCGGATCTGAATATAGAGCCTTAATGGATGAAATGATGGAATTGTTAGAAACGCAATCCAGTGATAAAAATTCAAGCATTAATGACAGGTTTGCCGTTAAATACTTCAATGATATTCTCCACCCTCCAGTTAGTCCATTTAGTTCTTTTACATACATGGATGAAGAAGACTCCGTTGCACCATTTTTGAATCCTCAACAAGTATTTATTAGAAGACTAATATTGAAGGATTTGAATCCAAATAATTGGCATAAAGTCATTTTTTGCATACTTCAGCTAAATCCTGGGCTTCCTGAAAATTTCTTCTTTTTGGTTTCAATTTTCACTAAACCTGAAAAATTAAAATTTGAAAATATTGAGCTACTTGCCAAAATGTTGGTTATAATTAGAAGGACAGCTTCTAAGGATTTTTTCATTTATGTTGTTGATTCCTTATTAGAATGCTTACAGTCAAGTATGGAATTTATCGATTTTCAATATAATAGAAAAAGGGTCACAAGGACTCAGTATCTTGCAGAAATTATTTGCTTGATGACAAACGATCCTACAATTGACAAAAAAATTGAGGAAAAGGCTGACGAAAAGTATTTGTTAGAGAAACAAAAATATTCGAAAGGTGAAACTTTACCTCCAAGGATATATAGGCCGATTATTGATTTAAAGACTAGACTTACAAATGTAGATATAAGTGAGAGTGACTTCGTTTATGATGAAGAATCAGAATTGTGCATTCACGAGTTGATTATGCTGCTTAGAGATGAGAATGCAAATCATAAGTCAAATTATATTGAACAAAATGTGAGCCAAGAAAACAGAATGAAAGTATATAAAATTTTAAAACAAAAAATTTTGAATCTAGAAGCAAGTGATAATGCAAATAAAATGAAGTTGAGCCGTGGATCTGTTGAGAGCTTTGAAAGTAAATATTTTATTAAAAACGATAACCAATATGACAATCCGGAAAAGATAAGAAATTTTGCTAGAATTCTTTTTAGATTAGGCATGGGCTCACAAGATACTTTACGTCAAGATATCTCAAGACTTCTGCCAGAAAGATTATTGATACAAAGTAATTTACCTGTTGAAGAGAAAGAACAAGAAAAGGATATTGAATCACAGGTTGATAATATCATAGAGGTTACCATGGAGGAGAGCTTGTATCTTAAAAGAACTAGACTATCAAAAAGATTTGAAAAGAACGCAAAATGCAGTAAGAAGTTCCCGAGAAGCTGTCGTGATTTTTTGAATATTTTCTTTAAGATGGGATTCCTATTGGTTGGATATGGATATCCGGCACCAGGCCCTAACTTACCAAATATTCCTCCACCGGGATTTCGTAATGATTTAGACCCTCGTGATGATTTCCGTCGTGTTAATTTATTATTGATTTTACTCGAAACTACAATTAATCATGGCGATTTTTTTCAAACATTTTCAATTAAATGCGGATCACATAAATACGATAACGTGATTACCAATATACAATGGAAAGGCTATAGAAGAAAATACTTGTTATTGATTGCTTGTCTAAATTATTACATTGAAATGAAAGAGAAGCCATTACCTACTGATATAACCTTCAAAGCAAACAATTTTTTCAAGATGCTAAAGAAATGTGGTTTTTACCATTATTCGAATGATGTGCATTATATTTTGAAGACATATTTCAAAATCGAAGTAACACAGCCACATCAAATTAATTTATACAAGGACGAGGCACAAGAGCAACAAGACCTGGAAGGCTCAGAGCCAGAGGATTTAGAAGAACAATTAGAAAAGGAATTGCAAGACCAACTTGAAAAAGAATTCGATGGTGTTTTACAAGATATGGTTCAAGATGAAAATGTGGTCAGCGGAAACTTTGATTACAATAACAATAAGAGCGCCGAGTCAAAAATCAACATGTTACTTGATTCTAAATTTACTAAGGAATCGCTAAATGTCAATTTAGGAAAGGTTAATTTGAAATTAGTTACAAGAGCTAAAGGCAGTAACCAGGTGAATGTTAAGCCGATTTCTGTTTCTTTAGACAATGATGTTTTCAATGATAAAGTGGCTGAACTTAATAGGAAGTTAGAGGAAGAAGATATTCTTAAAAGAAAAACACTTCAAAGTTCTTACTATTAGTTATAAATAAGCCACGTTTCTTTATCGCACTATTCTCTATGTAGAATATTTTTATTGTTTAGAAATGTATATCGTAATGTCAATTTAATTGGTTTTACTATTCTTCTTAATACGAAAAAGATTCAACGAAAAATCTACGTTACAAACTTTGCAGACAAAAAAAAAAAAAAAAAAAAAAAAAAACTACCATCCATTTTGGTTCCTTTATAGTGTACATGCATATAATGGAGAAATATCCAAATATTAATCAAAAGGAATCATCAATATAAATTAAATAATGGTAAGTAAATCATATGGAATCTTCTACTTTTTTTGGACTACAAAACTAATGAATAGGGATTATACTAACCTGTTCAAAATTTTTTAGGCAGATTCATTGAGAAGTCAGCAGCAATACCAACTACTAAAGTCCAAACACATAGGTGTAGGCGATGCAACAAATACAACCAAAGAAGAATGGATAACTAATATTAAGAGGGACACATATGCATCAATGGTATCACATTCGCCATTATTGGAATATTACAGTGTTGCTACTGGAAAACCACAGAAGTTAGCACAGTTGGAATTAATTGAAAAGATGGTGAAGCCATATGGAAAAACAACAAATCTTGAACCTTAGAACTTTATCTACGCAAATCTATTTTTTCTACAGTAGATAACACCAATTTTTGCATTTTGTATTGCATTTTTTTAATTTTACTTCTCTAGGGGTTCTTTTATTAATATTTTTTGTGTAAAATAGATAACTATCTACTTAATATAATTTCATCATCATAAACGTATTTACTGTATGATATTATAGAATATATTAACATACCAAAATATTGTAAGTCAACGGGTCATTATTCAAAAATAAATACTATCAAATAAAAAAAAAAACATGGCACATTAAAAGTTTCACAGAAAAAAAAAATGAAAAATATAATGAAATGAGTGAAATGAGTGAAATTTGATCATACTTCTATTCTGAACTTGCAACAGATTTATACTCAACGTGAATGCGTTTAAACCTTTGCATAAATTGATTTGCCTAACTGCTTACATTCATCTAATTAATTAGAAATATTATGTTACAAGCATTACTCGGGGGGTCGTTGTTTGCTGGAAATAACAGTAATAACGTTACTAACTCGCCGACCAACACAAACAGTATCCTGGGATCATTTGAAACTAGCGAAGACCTGAGCATTCCATCATCACCACTGTCTAGTGATAACATTGGTGGCAACAATGGAAACAAAAATGAGGAAGATGGTTCAAAAAGTTCGTTGGATACCATATGGGAGGAAGCTGTAACCAAGAATCCATATTTTGCAGCAGGCGGAGGATTAATGTTACTCGGTACCGGACTTGCAGTTCTTAGATCAGGAGCTAAAAATATTTCATCTTTAATGTACAGGCAATTATTGATTGATTTGGAAATTCCATCGAAGGATAAATCATATCTTTGGTTTTTAGAATGGATGGCGCAGTATAAGCATAGATCACTGAGAAATTTGAGTGTTGAAACGGACTATATTCAGCATGATAACGGTGCTGTAACTACGAAGTTTAGTCTTGTCCCTGGACCAGGTAACCATATCATTAAATATAATGGGGCATGGTTTTACATTAAAAGAGAAAGATCTAGCAAGATGGTTGACATGACTAGTGGTACTCCCTTTGAAACCGTAACTATGACTACATTGTACAAAGATAGAAATTTATTTTTTCAAATGCTTGAAGAAGCTAAAAAACTAGCTTTAAAATCACAGGAAGGCAAAACCGTGATTTACACCAGTTGGGGTCCTGAGTGGAGACCATTTGGCAAACCACGCAAGAAGAGATTATTGGAAAGTGTTATCCTAGATAAAAATATTAAAGAAGACATTGTTTCCGATGTAAAAGATTTCTTAAAATCGGGAAATTGGTATTTTGAAAGAGGTATTCCTTATAGAAGAGGCTATTTATTGTATGGTCCTCCAGGTAGTGGGAAAACTAGTTTCATTCAAGCTTTAGCAGGATCAATGGATTACAACATTTGTATATTAAATTTGAGCGAAGCAAATTTAACAGATGATAGATTAAATCATTTGATGAACAATATACCGCAAAGACTGATTTTATTATTGGAAGATATAGATGCTGCATTCAACAGCAGAAGTCAACTGAAGGAAAAAGGGTTCCAAGGAAGTGGTGTCACCTTTAGTGGGTTATTGAATGCTATTGATGGTGTTGCTAGCGCAGAAGAAATGATTACTTTCATGACAACTAATCATCCAGAAAAATTGGATCCGGCTATTCTAAGACCTGGAAGAATTGATTACAAAGTCCTAATCGATAATGCTACCGACTATCAAATTTCTAAGATGTTTAATAGATTCTATATCAATGAAGATCAGAAATGTGGGAGATTTTTGAAAGAAGTTGAAAGATTGCAAACCAAGGTGAGCACTGCACAATTACAAGGGTTATTTGTTCATAATAAGAATGATCCGGACGGGGCGATTGCAATGGCTAGTACATTGAAGAATGGTAACTCATATCAACAATTTTGAATCAGGTTTCTATTTGTAAATAATATTAAAGAAAGACAAAACTTCTCACATATATGTGATTGTATAGCAGCATATTCTTGATTTCATGTATTTATTATCAATATTTTAATTGTTATAATGTTATGCTCAGCAATCGTTAGCAGGAATCGATGAGTTCACAGAACATTTATTGTCAGAGATTCTCGGTGTACGGTTTAATCAAATGTATTAGGTTTACTAAGATTTATCAACTGTTATGTTTTTCTATGTCAGGATTTTATCCATAATACATATGGTGTACGTTTGTATGGATGTTTTAATGCTTGTATGTTGCTTTAAACGTATTAATGTAAATTAGCTACTGGAATAATGTAGAATGCATTTCTACACAAAAATAAGCGATTAGTTATTATTGAGAACAACTTATAAGAATCTACGGGAAATCTGTTATGTGTTTTTTTTTGTTTGGGAGAAAATTTAAAACCAAATTTTTTTTCTCAGCAATTCTTTATATGATTTTATCAAAAATGATAAACAGTGTAGACACTTTGGTTACTGATTCTAACTAACCTTCTAAATCCAACTCTTTGTTTTCCATCCAAATATCCAATTGTTGTATTAATCACCACTAGACTACATAGAAATCTTCCTTATAAAACATAATGTCCTGGCAAGGTATGTGCTCAATGATATAATCAATGGCAATATATATATACGTATATAAGAGGCAACAAAATATTGCATATTTGGGTATACTTGATCTATCTATAGGAATTGACCGCGTATCATCGTATCACTATGCCGGCATGCTTTCAAATTTATATCAAATTCCCATTTCATGCTTTTTACGATTTCTCATATTATCTTTCTTGTTGGAAGACCATAATTATTAGGTGGTTTTTATCTTTCTATACATGTTTACTAACATTATATCTAGCATATACTGATAATTTATTAGCAACTGGAAAAGTTGATAAAGCTGCCATTTACTCCGCTGCTGGTGATTCTGTTTGGGCTGAATCTAACAGTTTGGGCCTTTATTCCACAGAAATCCAAGAAATAGCAAAAGGTTTTTCTGATCCAACAGGTTTACAAACTTCAGGTTTGCATATCAAAGGTGAAAAGTATTTCTTAATCAAAGCTGATGAAAGAAGTATCTATGGTAAGCACAATGAAGATGGTATTGTTTGTGTCAAGACCAAACAAGCCATTCTTGTTGCTCACTACACTAAAGGCATGCAACCAGGTGAAGCTACTAAAGTTGTTGAACAGTTGGCTGATTACTTGATCAGTGTGAATTACTGAGCATCTCTTAGATTACTCTTCATCTCCTCGGCATTAATAGTTGGATAGCAAAAAGCCAATATATATCACTAATTTATTATAATCTATACTACATATCATCAGATACATATATATGATATGTGTATTAAAAGCAACTAATCAGCAAAAGTTAAAATATCGTGTAGAACATATTTTATTTACTCATTTATATAGATCTGTTGGTAATCAAATTTACCTCATTTTGGAAATTCTTTACCAACTCTGGCAGCACATCCATATGGATGAATAATAACATTGTTCATATCCCAAACACCTTCTTTACAGTAAACATCTTGTTTCAAAAACTCCATAACTTCTTCTTTGGAATCAGCAATGACATTAAAAGAACTACCGATAAAGTTTTCAGGCTGGCCAGTCGTTTCGTTGACTTTTTCGAAGATACCTCCAGCATTGGTGATTCTTCCAGATTCAAGGTTGGGCGGAATAGCAGCCATATGTTGACCTCTAACCTTTAATCTGGCACTATTTGGCACATCATAAACAATAACAACCCATTCAACCATTTTTTTGTGCTGTTACTCTTTTAGGTAATATTCTCGTGTTTTATGTGATCTGTATCTTTTACAATGATTGGCCCTTTGTGAAATACAAGTGGACTCGCATTCAAGTGAACGATCCTTAACAATGACTCAACTAATGAATAATATTGGCAAAAAAAAAGACACAACGTATTTTCCTTATGTGCTTGAATTTTACGATGTTAGGATGTAATTTGGTTATGGTTATATCCACTGGCATATCGGATAGTACAATATTTTTAAATGGTATTTATTTGTAGGTTATGCCTTCAAAAGCGTTGACAGTAAATGTCTCTCGACATAAATAAACAGATAGGCATAAGTACAACATAAATCGAAACCAGTATAAGTTCGTAATGAGTGCAAATATAATATAGAAAAATCATTCTCAAAATTTTAACGAAACAAATTACATAATTAGACATGTCGGAGTCCAAATACAAATACCATGTGGAAATACAGCAGATGATGTTCGTCTCTGGAGAGACACACGATCCCCCATCTGAAACTACTGCATTAATTGAAGATATAGTAAGAGGACAGGTGATAGAGATTCTTCTTCAAGCAGCTAAAACTGCTGCATCGAGAAATAGTAAACTGATTCTCCCAGAAGATATGATATTCCTAATAAGAAATGATAAAGCCAAAGTTAACCGTCTAAGAACGTATCTCAGTTGGAAGGAAGTCCGTAAAAATGCCAAAGATCAAAGTGAGACAAACGTTGAATCTGGTGATTTCTTAGAGGATGGTGGTAGTGGTAGCGGCTCAGGAAATGGTGGTGGCGGAAGTGGTGGTAATGGTCCAAATTCTAATGATGCGGATTTAAATAAGACCTCGTTAGCTAGCAAGCAGAAAAAAACCAAATTGAGATTACCTTGGGAGTTACCTTTTATGTTCAGTGAGCAACCTTTGGAAAATGAGAATCAAGGAAACAATGATGAAGTTGATGAAGACGAGGAAGAAAAAGAAGCCATGTTAATATCTATGAAAAGATTGAAAAATGCGGATGACAGAACCAGAAATATGACAAGAGAAGAATATGTACATTTTTCAGAATGCCGACAAGCTAGTTTTACCTTCAGAAGAAACAAAAGATTTAAAGAATGGTGTGGAACTTCATACCTTAGTGATTCCAAACCAAGTGATGATGTTATTGATATTTTAGGTTTCTTAACTTTTGAGATGGTTTGCTCATTAACTGAAGCTGCCTTAAAAATCAAGCATGAAGAGCTCAAACATAATAATCGTTCGGAAAAAAGCAATAATAACAAAATGTCAAAAGATGCAAAAAGTGATGAAAACGACGACGACTCAATGAACACCAAAAAAAGAAAGCATAGATATTTGTTTGATGGTCCTGGTGAAGCTGTTAAGCCCTTGCTGCCAGTACATATAAATGAAGCTTATAGAAGATTGCAAATACAGAATTACAAAAACACACCTATGCTTAACTTTAGAGGATCCAAATTCCGTACAAAAGTTCAAATTATTTGACAATAGAGAAATTTTGGTTTTCAAAGTATATTTTTTTTTCATATATAAATTCAAGCTTATTAGAAAATCTACAAAAAAAAATTTCGTCAATAGCAACAAAGTTGTATTTATTATAAATAAGTATAATAAGGTAGAAGGTTTAAAAGATACAGGAAGAAATAGGCAAATAAAAGAAGTAAAAAGCATTAAGTAAATCATAAATCATAAAAATCAAATTCAAATCATAAGAAAAGTATTGGGTTAACAATAAAGTAAGCATAGAAACATAATTCATAATCATAATCATGACAAAAAGGTGTTAAATTTCAAAAGCTTGAAAGGATATTCAGGGCCAGACACAGCCAACAATGTCAGTCCCATCGAAATTATATTTCTTACAAACAGTATTTGAAGCACATTGGAAAGAAACCCACTTACCAAAATTACAATGTTGGATGGTACCATCATCACCACATTGCCATTCACCTTCAATGCAAGTTTCATTATTGTTATTGTCATCAGATGTAGAAGAAGATGTAACAGGTTCTGATTCAGAAGTGGAGGTAGTTGTAGCTGAAGAGGTTTCGTCAGTTGGAGTATATGGAGAATCAGTGCTTGTGATTATAGAACTAGAAACATCCTGATAGATTGTAGTATATGTGGTGGTAGTGTACTCATTAGTGACGGTAGATGTGTAAGTTTCTCCTTCTTGGTAAGTGACTGTAGAAGAAGAAATGACTTCACCAGTAGAAGTGCTGTCATCGGCATAAGTTGTAATGTCCGTTGTAGCGGATGGGTTATTAGTAAGATTCGATGATTCATCGTCAGCAGGAGTTCTGGTTATAGTGATATAGGCAATGGAACCATCTTCGGTCATCACAGTAGTCGTATATTTTGTGAAAGAAGAGGCACTTGTAGTAACTTCTTTCACAATTTCAGTAGCTATCGAAATGCTAATAGTGGATATGATTGTATTAGTAATTGGATCACTTGGTTGAAGAGTAATAGTTGTCTTTGTCAGGCTGGTTGTTAAAGAACTATAAGAAGAAGCAGTAACGGGGGAAGAAGAAGTGGCAGAAGAAACCGTTTCTGAAGAAGTTGTTTGAGCAGAAGAGGTGATTGATGTGATAGTTTTTGAAGTAATTGAAGTTTCAGAATTACCAGAGCATGTATTAGTACCAATCAAGATATCCTTAGCAGTTTCAGCAAAGTTTTTACCATTTTGGGTGTTTGCATAAGCTTGAGACGCATCCCAAATCGAAATACCTCCAAAATGACTTTCACATGAGATATCATCAATATAAGTCTTGACAACGTCAGGAGAAGCATATCCAGATCCTGCAGCTGCAGAAGAACCTGGAAGGCCAACATATAACTTGATGTCTTTATTGTAAGAATCCGTTTTAGCCCAGTTGACCCAGTCATTATAGTTGAATTCAGAGCCGAGTTCACAATAATTATTATAGAATTGTATGAAAGCAAAGTCAATATCAGAGTTGATCATAGCTTCATTAACACTGGCATCTGGAAGGACACATTGCGGAGCGGCAGATATGTAATATTCCTTTGATCCTGTTGCATAATATTCTCTTAACTTAGTGACGAAGTTGGAGTAGTAGTCTGGTTTTTTATTTTCAAGATCTAAATCAAAACCATCAAGAATTGCGTCATCAAAAGGTCTGGTGTTACCGTCACCTTCACCAAACATATCCCAGACAGTGCCAGCAAAATCTTCAGCTTCGTTCTCAGAAGAAAATCCATAAGAACCAACAGCGCCACCCATAGAAAGCAAAACAATCTTTCCACTTTCTTGACAAGTTTTGATATCATCGGCGATAGTGGTGCAGTGTAAAACACCATTTTGGGTATCCCAACAAGCATTAGCAAAGTTCAAAGTTGGTTTCCCATCAGTTCCTGGAAAGGATGACATAAATGAAAGAACAAGAATGTCAGCAACACCATTTTCACAGTAGTAGCTTAATCTTTGCTGAGTGGAAGCAGAGTTTTGGCCCCAATAAAGAACAACGTTCTCATTGCTATTTGGATCAAACGCGTTAGCTAAGCGTGAAAATGTGGATAAAAGTAAAGTTGAAAAAACGATTGAAAGCATTTTTTTTTTTTGAAAAAAAAACTATTGTGTTGGTATTATTATTGTTTTATAGAGATTGTATAATCAAATATGTTTAATCCAATTTCAAGAATACTCGAAGATTTACATCCATATTTATAAGTCAACTGAGTATATGTTAAATATTATTCACCAAAGCTACTGGTTCTCCTAATCTAAATATCAATTATTTCGTATTTTGCACAGAAGGGTGCACCTCCTCGGCTTTTTTTACTATTGTATTTCTCAAATAGGATAAAAATTATAGAAACTAAATTAAGGGTATAAAAGAAAAGGAGATGTTACTAATAAATTATAAGCTCCTGGATCTTCTATACTATATTAATATGACTTTCATGCAGCCCTATTGTCTACATCATGCAAATCCAGATTCATCAATAACTCCTAGAATCTTTATGCATGGTTCCCTGCTTCTTCTTTTTTCAGAATAAACAAACCGACAACAAGTATGCATGATGAATGCAAATCTTCGGTATTATATTTTTTATGCATGTTGAAAAAAAAAGTAAGAAGTGAACGATTACTACTATGAGATATTTTCCCGATTGATTAAGACGAAGTAACCCCTATTATACGGCAACCATCACATGATGCTGGTTACCTATAAGACACAATAAATTTTCTAGTTTGAATTAGTAAAATGCTAATGAAGGTCTTGAAAAATCGAACGTTTAGAATATATATTAATTTTTTGAAAAAAAATTTCAATTTTTGAAAACAAATTAAACATTACCTAAATAAAGTAGTAACAAAAATATTTTATCATATGCCATTATTAAGTGCTCACAATGAGAGGCAAATCTTCTTTTTAAATAGCAAACAACTGGAAGACTTTTAATTTGCCAATGCTAGCAGTAAATAGAACAATCTCGAGGTTACAACTGTAACAAAGTGTGTTGTGAGCCCTGTAACGATATGCAACTCCGATGATTTTAGTATATTCCATTTGCCTTAGCCATTCCTTGTCAAGAATAACCATCTTCAATCTGGATCTGGTAATTTCAATAATTGAAACTAAATCTAGTATGTTATTTTGCATACATAAATCAAACAAAATGCTTAGAAATTTCATTCCTTTGAGAAGACATATCCATAACATCTCTTCATTAAGACAGGAAAATTATCTTAAAGAAGCTTTGGCGACCAACTTTGAAGTCGCTAAACTTTCATTCGACAGATATTCCTATGACACCAATGTCGCAAAGAAATTTGAAAAATCTCCAATTATCATTCTTCATGGTTTATTTGGTTCCAAAAGTAACAACCGAACAGTTGCGAAACAGTTGAGTGAACAATTAACAAGAGATGTTTACTGTCTAGATTTAAGAAACCATGGAGCATCTCAGCACTTACCAAGGCATGATTACCCGCTGCTCGCTAATGACGTTGAGCATTGGATTGCTAAGAACAATATAAAAAAGCCGATATTACTTGGTCATTCTATGGGCGCTAAGACGGTTATGGCAATGGCACTTCGTAATCCAGGATTGCCAGAATTAGTAATTGCTGTAGATAACGCACCCATAAGTTACAATTATTCGAGTGGCTCTAAGTTCAGTAAGTACGTTAAACTTTTATTAGAAATAACGGAAAGAAAGAAAGGAAACATTGTGAGAAGTAGAACTGAAGCAGATAAAGTTTTAGCCACATTTGAACCAAGCTTACCCATACGTCAATTTTTGCTCACGAATATTGCCAGAAAGACAAAAGAAGAAGTACAAGAAGAATATAATTCAAACCCAGAAGCTTACTCAAATAATATTAACAATGTTCCTTGCTTTAAATCGAAAATTCCTCTAAGAGTTATGGGGAAAGCTTTGGATAATGGTAACGTGGCAATATTCCCGTATGACTCTAAATTTAACCAGTACAAAGGTGAAATATTATTCGTTAGGGGAACAGATTCTTCTTATGTTCCAGATGATATCTTTGCAGAAATTGGCAAGTTTTTCCCAAAATTTGAAGTCAAGGATGTAAAAGCAGGTCATTGGCTAATAAGTGAAAATCCAAAGTCATTTTTAGAAGTTGTCGTTGATTGGATTGAATTCAAAGAAGAAGTCTTATATGATCAAGAAAACGGTATCAAAGATATTTCACTCTGAAAAGTTAAGTAATACAAATAGGTAAATGTAAAAAATATATTTTTGAGAAAAAAGAAAAGATACAATAACTATCAGTGTAAGCTGTGCTTGCTAATTTTAGCTTCACTTTTGTTGTTAAATTTTGTTCGCATGTCACGATGCAGCGATGCATGATTTATTCTAGCATAAAATAGTTGATATATCGTGATTAATTAGTTGCTATTTTGGACTTGTAACTTTTTATATCAGAATATGCCATTTATAAACATTAGTTGGTTTAGTTTCATTTTATCCTTAAACTTATTAGAATTGGGTTGACTAAGTGACTTACATTTAGGAATATATACTGAAATGAATTATCAAGCTATTCAATTATATGGTGGTGCAATTTCCACCAAGATTCCAACGGGTTTATTGGACGCATCAACAATCAGACAGATACCTGACACGCAAGAAGTATTTGTAAATTTGTCTAACAGTATTCTTTCACCTGATGATTCCTTGATTTTTGACTTGATGGAAAGCGTTGACCATACAAAACTTGAGAATACTGCTACTGCGGATGATGAAAGTAATTCTTTACAATTGCATTTAAATGAAATCTCTGAATTAAATGGGCTCGCAAAATTCTCTGATGGGTCGGTGATGGACTACAACAATAGCAGTCACTGGAAATTACTTCAAAAAGTCGATGTCACAGACCGGCTAGAGAAATTAAAGCACATAGGCAATAAAGCTTATATTGCAACAGCAGTTGCTCCATCTTATAAATGGGGAAAATCGGATCAACAAACATGGTTGGTTTTAATATTAGGACTCGTCAGACATAAAAAACATGATACCGATATATTAATCTCTTTGAATTTACCAAAGTTAATTCCTAATGAGCTTTCGGTAGATAAAGTAGAAAAAATTATTAGCTCAGAAAATGCAGATGAACCATTTACTAAAAAATTAAAGGTTTGCTGGAATATTGTACTAACTACAATGGAAAATCTCTCAATTGATGATGAATCGCTTTTCGGTTAAATACTAATATCAACATATTTGAAATTTATACTCAGACTTTTAATAAAATTGTGACTACATTCAATATTTTACTCTAGTGATCATTCATTCATAAATGTGTTTTGATACGATAACAATTTATAATTGGCCTACTTTATATTTGCCAAAAATTATATTACAATCTATACATATATACAATATCTACATCATGGATGAGTTTGTGGTGCTTTTAAGTCTTCAGCAGTGTTAATATTATTCACAAACTCCCACAATACAGTTCCACATTCGCCATATCCTGGAACGTCAATTAGTTTCACTCTGAAATAATCAATATCTTTCAACAAGTTCATCTTCTCATAAATATTTTTAAAATATTTGCCATTAGAATTTGTTAAATTATTCAATAGGGTTGCGTCATTAACAGATGTGATTTTTCCAAATTCTTTTAAAAACTGAATTTTGTAGTTATTAAAGATCTGAGATAGAATTAATAAATATTGACCCTTGGGTAAATATTTCATTACACCTTTTGACATTGTCAAAGTCTCCTTAACCAAAGATTCCATGTACTTGTGGCAGCCAACATCAGGCAATCTTTCAGAGAAATCAGTTTTAGATAATTCACTAACATGAATAGTTGTTCTCTCATCCATAATAGAAATTAACTTGCTAAAAATTTCATTCTGGTGAACCTTCAAATTTTGAGTCAATCTAGAAAATTCTTCTTCAATTGTTAATTTGGCATTTACACCATTATCATCATTCAAATCATTGGGAATCTCGTTGGATCTCAAGAAAATTTTCTTATTCAAGTTCACGTAATTAATAGTAAGTATAACGGTTTTTAAGTATGGAATTATTTCAATTAATAATTCCAATGCTTGAGAACAAATCGACAATTGTTTAGTAGTAATATGCTTCAAATCACTTGTTTTTGTAGCATTTGCACCAAGAATTTGGTTTTTCATTAAGGTATTGACTACTCTAATTAAATCTATTAACACAAACGGAAATGAAGAGTTTTGTTTTCCTAATGTTAAATGTAAAACCAATAATTCTTTTATTGATTTCAAAACGGAAACCATGAAACCAGGAACAATAACCTCCAAAACCGGCTCGGGATTACTTGTTTCCTTAGAATTACATTTCATGATCAATTTTCTAAAATCTTTCTTCTTTGAAGACGACAAAATAGCATTCTCTAAATAAGCAGTAGTTTGCTCCCTGAGGGTTTCTGATATTTTTGAAATATTTCCAGAGATTAATATATCTTTCTGTAAATACTGCGTAAAGCATACAACTGCACTCCACGTTTTTGGCAATCGAACAAATCTATTTTTCAAATCTTCTTTAGAATTTTCCTCGTCCTCATAAATACTGTCACAAACATCTAAAATTTCATTCAATATAACTTGACCCTCTTTCTGAAGGTTTTCTCCTGAAGCTCCTAAACTACCTAAATCTTTCCAAAGATCTTTTTCTATTAACTCCACGATGATATGCTTCAAATTCAAAGTATATGAACCGTAATACTCAGTTGTTTGCTTACTCAAGAATCTTCCTAAAAAGTTTGGTGGCCTCTTTTGATCATCATTCATATTCATAATACGTAAATTTTCATCATTGATCAAAAACATTTTGTTCAAAACATAAAATTTTGCAAAATATCCTGCGCCAGTTAAATTGCTATTAGATATATGATCAGCTTTTATACTCAAAATTTTAAAAAGTCTCTTATTCACTACTTCTAAAAGTTTCCCAATAGCAGGAGATAAGTCCAAACTATTATAGATATTTATATTTTCAGCAACCTCACCCTCATTACTTGGCAAATACTGGATCAAATCAAGTGAAATATCCAATAAAAGTTTTTGAAACAGGGAAACCTTGTTGAAAGCAGTCAACAAGCTTGCATAAGTATTGACTATCACAATTTCAAAATCCAAAGGATCTGTCATTGATCTTAAGTTATTCACAATGTTCTGATTGGTATTCGTAGAGCTTTTGTTATTGTTATTGCTGCTTGTGGAATTGGCAGTAATGTTGCTTATACTTATGTTTGAGTCATTTATATTGCTTGTGATAGAGTTTTCAGTTGTGTCTCCATTCTCTGCATCGTCCTCATCATCACTATTAGTGGTTTTTTCAATAAATTCATGATAAGTCAATGTTTCAAAACAATTCTTATTCTTATTTAACAAAATAATATTGGATGCTTTTTGTTTGGAAATTTCTTTTGATGTCAAAGACAGAGAAACTGGAATAGATGATGGTAAGTAATTCTTTATAATGGCTTTGAATTCTAAAATTAACTTGTCTTGGAAGTCCTTGAAGAATTGGAAAATTTTGCCCGACCTTATCAATCCATATAAATACTTCATTAACAAATGCTTAAACTCATCACTGTACGACGGACGCGAAGATGTATCATTTTCGATCAATGAGCCGCCTAATAGTAATAGATTCAAATTTTGTGAAATAATCTTATTCTCATATTTCATATTCTTTATTAATAAGGACATTAACGTGGTTTGTACATCTGTTGCGTTTAATGATTTTTGTAAATCTGCACTTAAGCAATCAATTAAAAATTGATTGAAATTATCACCTATCTTTAATCTCAAGTTAAATAGAACATTATAAACGCTTTTGAGAGATTCAACTTTTGAAAGATTTTGTAACTGCAAAGCACTAGTAGGTAATGTTTCTTCGAATCCTAAAGATTTCAATTTCGAAAGGATCTGTAAAATGGAATTTGAGTCGATTATAAAAATAGAGTGATTTGAGTCCTTACCAAGAATATTGTTTAATTTTTCCCCAAATTCTCGCAATCTGCCAAAGAACAAGGATTCTGATAAGTCTAATAAAAGTAAAGAATTTAAAAATTCATCTTGATTTGTTTTACTAGAATCATCATTGATGATTGCATTATTTTTATGTGATGAGAAAGATTCTGTCTTTCTAGAAAGCACTAATTCGGCATAATGAGTAATCTTCAACACTAAGTTAACCTGCAAAATGGATTGCTGTAATTTCATTACATTGACTTTTTTGATAAGCTTTTTTAATAATTCAAAATTAGGTTTAATTTGGTTAGTATCTATTGCATTAAATTTTTCTGTTGATCTTTCGCATTCTTTACGACAAGTCTCACATTCTATTAATATTTGGTTTAACTCATCCAATGTACTGAAAAAAGAACTTGAAGATTTTGAAATTTCTTGAATTAGATGAACTTCTACTATATCTAAGTATTGTGATAATTTTTCTTGAAGCTCTTCACTATTGAGCTCAAAGGATGAATTGTCATTATCACCACCACTATTTAAAATCTCATTACCTTCTATTACTTTGTAAAAAATCAGTGGATCGTCTAACCTGAAATCTTCATTGAAATAAATTGAAGGGACATCATTAATATCAAGATCAGAATTGTTTACATTTCCATGTAATGCGGATTGTGTTAGCAAATTACTTTGTTCGAAAAGTTCATAATCTGGCAATAACTTATTCATGTAATCATCAAACTGTGAATCCTCGACATTGTCTATTTTTGTCAACTGAACTTGGGGTATATCTAATTGCGTAGGAGGGCCCAACGGCACCTTTGTCGTTTTATTATTAACCATCAATGCCACCTTATTCTTTCTTTTGTTTTGAATGGAGGCAATTAACTCAAAAATCGAATTCGATCCTAATGGTGAGTAACCATTACTGTTATTCGTTGTATTATTATTATCAGTGACGGACAGACTTGTATTATTATTGGCATCACTAAAAAAGGAAAAATTAGAAATTGAATCAAGGGAGTTTCTAGAAGATAAAAATACTGAAGGTGATCCAATATTATACCCAACTCCTCCAGTTATTATAGAAGCTTTATCTTCCTCGTCAGACATCTAATATAGGGAAATACGGAATTATGAAAATAAGAATGCACGTTTTTTTGCTGTAAAAGAAGTTGACTGAGCCAAAATATAGTATAAAATATATGTCTTTAGAGTTAGATCAATTGACCTATCCTAGATTCGGGCACAGTTTCATTAAACTTGGGTTTCTTTGATCTTGAAAATTTTAATTCCAGATTTAATCAATAATTATTTCAATTGTTCCACACAAAAAAATAACAAGTATTATTATTGTTTGTTATTTGTTCATCGTTGTTTAATATATACACCCGAACATTATTTAATATTTTGAACCAATACACCTAGATATGTACATATGCACATCCCATTGAACTACATTTTATTAACCCTACGATTTGAAAAAAAATAAAAAACAGAAACAGAAACAGAAACAGAAAACCTATATTTTTCATATTTTGAGAACAATCTTGATTTTAAGAAGTGCAAAATACATTTTCATATTAACAACATATATATACATCTATGTATATATATAAATACGGCAGAATATATTAGAGGATAGTACAAAATGCTTAGAACCCCTGCTTGGAAACCATTGACAGTAAATAATCTCATGTCCAAATATCTCCATCGTGGAATTCATAGCAAGAATGTTATATTCAGATCTTTCAATTTACAAAAAATTCAGATAAATAAGTATTCCACCAAAAGATCATCACCATCAGGTACAGACTCTGATAAAACCACCACATTCCCTTATTTCTTGGGAATTGGTTTGTTAAGTTATGTGATATTAACATATGCCTTGACCAAAGTGGACAAAAAACCACTTAGAAAGAATATGACTGAAGAAGAATTTGAAAATTTGGAATTTCAAGATGGATTGAAAAGAAAGATCAGATTGCTCGATGGCTTTAATGTATCTGTATATTTATTCTCCGGAGTTGATAATAAAATTCAATCACTGAAAAATTTGATTGTACTTGATGTTGATGAATTAAAAAAAGAACAAATTGAAGAAAATGGAAGCAGTTATGGTGCAATTCTAAAACAATATTATGCTGAAAATAAAGAAATTCCAGTTGGTATTGTATCTTCTATCATTTCCGAAACATTGAAAAAAACATTTGTATCAGAAGAAAAAAAACAAGGTAATTCTCATACTGATATCCTTATTATGAATTTTCCACAATCTATCAATGAAACTATCAAGTTTGAAGAAAAAGTAGCAGTTGTTGATAAATTGGTTACATTGGATTCTAATGCTGATAATAAAAATGAACTCTTTGGCTATTATGATATTGTGAACAAGGTTGCAAAAGTTAAATCTGCCAAAGATATCAGATCAGTCATTGAGAAACACTAAATCATGGCCATTATTTAAATGAATGTAAACAAATAAATAATCGTAAATAGATAAGAGAAATGTCGTACAGCCTATTAGAAATTTATCAAAATATGGACGAAAGTTTAATGCATTTCCCAACATAGATGTATATATAATATATAAGTAAATAAATAAGTTAAACTATAGCTTTAAAATTAGGGAGAAAGAAATTATTAATTGACGTTGACATTATAATTATTTAATTATTTTATAATATTATGCGATGGTCGAGTTGGCAGTAACTTCCACATCATATTGGAAATCAAAATAAGATTTATCAAAGTTGTGGAGTCTCACGAAACCATCTTCACCCCCAGAAATATAACCAGTTCCCTTTGGGTGGATAGCAATATAATTTAATGGACCGAAATGACCTGGTACTCTACCAATTTCATCTGCAAAGACCTTATGATAGAATTTAGCTTCAAATTTACCTTCATCAGAACTTGTTGTTGTAACTTGACTGGCATCCTGACCACCACCCAAAATAATAAAATCCTTCACAGGTGTAATAGCTGCTGTATTAACAAGAGAATCAGATTCATAAACTTTCAAGACTTTAAATGTGTCCACGTCAACTAATTTAGCAGATTTATCTTTAGAAGCAGTAATAAAATAAGTTCTGTCGGGGGACATTTGGAGATCTGTGACGTTGGCATCATGGATTTTCACTGAGTCCACCAAATCACCCGTCTTTGCATCAAATTTAGATATCCATCCACCATTGTGACCAGTTATGATATATTTACTATTATAGGAGTATGTAGCCATCATTACTTTTGGGACACCTTCTCTATTGTCTATTTGTAAGAGAGGTTCTTCGGATTGGTTTTTCAAGTCCAATCTGTTCAATGGCATCACTAATATGGAACCAATATTACCCATAATGGCATCTGTAACTAATAAAAATTCGTCTGCTAAAGGGTTGAATTCTACCCTTCTAACAGATGATTTAGATACCCAAGTATATAAACATTCACCGGTTTTAATATCCCATAATTTGGTACTAAGGTCACCAGAGCCAGTGATAGATAATTCAGTGTCTTTGCAAATATCAACAGACCAGATAACACCCCCATGACCTTCTAAAGTACCCAAGCGTTCACCATTTGTGGAATACCAAACAGAAGCTGTGTTATCCTTGGCAACAGTGATGACTATATCACCCTCTTTGTTAAATCTGATTTGGGTCAATGGTCTTTCGTGGCCCTTTAATAAAATTGGTCTCATAATAAATATTCAATACTATTATTAATTTCTTTATATGCGATAATCCAGGAATTAACTTATTTAATAAATAAATTACGATGGATAAATCCTAAACACGGTTTGATTTGGTTCGTTTTAGTATTATTCAAGCGTCAATAATTCTAATTTACCAAAGCTCTTCAAAAAAAAAAAAAAATTTTTCATCTAAGAGCGAAGGACGCAGAAAGTAAAGTAAGAAAAAACTTTCACGCTGAAAAAATTTTAGAATTTACGAGTCTGTCTAATTTTGCATTACTAAAGCATCACTATTCATGACGTGATATTCACGTGATTTTTTGATGGCGATATTTTATAGTTCTACACCAACTATGATATGTTGGCACTTCTTTTTATAATTGATCAATTATTTATTATTAAGTAGTTTATAATATATAATACCAATAGAGCCAACATTGGTTAGAGTATACCCTCTGAACTATTCAGATCAGTTGGCATTATTATCGTACTTCAACTTGTGTTATGTCATTTCATTTTGTATCATCATAAAAAAAAAATTCTAAAACAACTAAACTTTATTGATAAATCTTGACAATCACTAATCTTGACGAGTCTTCAACAATCTTTTTACCACTTTATCCTTGGTAATCAAATAAACTACTGTTCCCCAGCCTGATAGGGCATCCCTATCAACAGCGTTCAAGAACGCCTGGCTAATGGTTTCGAATAAATCTTCAGGCTCCAAGTTTGGTTCGTATAGTGACTCACACATACCATATAACTGGTCTGTAGCAGTACCTGCAACAACAAAATCATGAGCCAAATCTATACTGCCAATTAAATCAAATGTGCATACAAAAGGTTTACTGGTCGTGGAGTTGATACCGGCAACTATAGGGCTAACAAAATACGGTCCAAACCGTTTCTCATAAAGAGTAGTCGAAACTAAGTTTGCAAATTTCTCTGGTTCAATAGGTCTGTCTTCTCTAAGCTTGTAAAGATTTGTCTTATAACGAAATGATTCAGATAACGTGGTGACATCTGTGGCAAGACCAGTAAGGGCAAGGAAATTATGGTCATAATGGAATATTTTTTCAAAATTGTTCGACACACCAAGCGATTGTGATCCTAAACGTAAATCGCAAGCGATTGCAATACAGTTTTTGCCGATCATAGCAGCAGCAGCTCCACCTATATTAATAAATCATGTTAGTATGTTCCATCCAGAGATCACATTGGCAGAAATGCTGCAGCTTCATTAGGAGCCATGTATTGATATTATTTATTCATTCGCCGTGTAAAATGCCTATAGCGATCCAGCTTTATATTTATATATTGGCATTCTCATCATTATTGTTTAAATGTTGGTAATATACATAGTATGTGTACACGATACATCAAAAAAAATGAAAATACGTACCATTGACAGTACTTGGGTCTGACATCGTTGCAGTATTTTGAAGTTAAAAGATAAATCTAATTGTTGAGAATAGCTAATTGCCAAAATTTGCAAAAACTGGAGAATCAATAGAGATACAGGTTGATTGAATGATTCTACTGAATAACTCGGGAGGCAAAATCCCACGAAGAAAAGAGCTCAGGCTGAATATCTAAACAAACAGCTAGCTATAAAGCCAATGCTCCTATAAAAATTCTGAGGTTAGTACACCCTGTCTTATATGTTATGGCACGTGAAAATATTGTTTTGATATCTTATGCAAGAAAAAAAAAGTTAAATAGAATCACTTTCCAATTATCTGATATCAATTGAGATGCTGACTTGAGTCAAATATTATAGAAAGGTCATTCGATCCATAATCTTGAAACAACCCATAGAATTTGCCTATTTTCTTTACAGCATAATTTAATATAGATGCTCGATCCGGTAAAGTTGGTGGATGCCGTTTTACATGACATTGTGTTTGAGGTCGATCCATGTCCTTTAACAAAGGTATGGATGCTTGCAGAACAACACTTCCATAAAGGCTCTTCGTTATCTATGTCAGAGAAAAGTCTTCTCTGGCTTTGGTTGTCTAAACAAAGTTCGAACCTAAAATTTATTCTGCAAGAGACCAATTCTGTTTTTATCCCGGATGCAATATTGGAGAAAAACTTCCGTAAATCTGGAGATAAGATATCACCTGATAATAATATTGATGATGACCTGTGTACCGATACAGATAAGAAAAAAGATACGAAGGATAGTAGCGATAGTTCCAGGTATTTGCTTCCATTATTTGAAAACCAGCTCTTACTTAAAGCCACTGTTCAGTTACAATGGAAGTTACTTATTGGTGTTGATTACAGTAAAAGAAATATCATAACAGATAATATTCTCCCTCTCGTATTAGCTATAGCAAAAAAAAGAGAACACGGTATCATTCAAGCTGACCTTACGAAAGCTGCTAATCATGATTCACGTTCCACTACTGGAAGAGTTGCAGTACTTCTACAGTATGATATTGTATTTAAGTTTTACTCCAGACATAGTCCATATCCTTTTTTAATACATTCGTATTTCAAAGAAAAGGTGAGGGCTCTTAATAATCTTAAGACGTTGGCCCATAGTTACGATGATCAAAAATTAGAAGTCCTATCTGCAATCAAAACCGCTCATAATCGAATCAGAAGTGTTCGAGATATCATGGAACAATTTCAGTGCCGTAAGAGTCCAATTGCCAAAAAACGATTTTTAAATCTTATTAATCGCTTGGTTGAACAAGGAGTACTTAATCGAGTTCAAGCTGTATATGATGAATCCGGCCAAATGGTACCATGTATTCAATACGTAAAAGACCCTAAAAACTTGCAAGCACTTCAACTTCATCCAAATTCACTCTACAGATCAAATAATATAGATGAGGTGGGAGAGGATCCTACTTCTTTTAATGCTGAATGTTGTTTTTTTAATAATAACGTATCTATTGCTTCACATATATTTGCTTCTATGCAAAATTCAGATAACCAAAGCATATTGTCAATTAATTTGTTGAAGAAACATATCAACCCAGTTGGTAATAAAATGCCAGCACACTTGGCCAGTTTATTTCCACAACTAAATGTTGAAAAAATTCCAAAAATCATTAAGGATGCGTCGATTGATGATTTTTATCTGGAATATGCGATAATGTGCAGATACACTTTTGTTAAAAAGGTCAAATATTTTTTAATATCAAATTTGTTTAATGAACTCCAGAAGAAGTTATATGTTGCAGGAAATACATCATCTATTTATGACGCATCCTTAGTAGTAGATTCTAAATATGATTTTTTCAGTGATAGATTTGAGAATGACCAGTTTTCGTATTCTGAATTGATGACATATATGAGAAGTGTTAAAGCTGAATCTTGCCCTTTTTATATTTTTTATGATCCTGATGATCTTTCAAAAAAATACGTTAGTTGGAGATATTTCCCTGCAAATACGCGGACACACCTTAAAAGAATAGAGTCTAAAAAGACATTTATATCACCATCATCAAATTTAGTTCAAATAGCGCCACATAGTAATATCAAAAATGATCCAGAAGCCAGGGGTATTAAAAGAGCGATTGAAGATGGTTCTGACAGTCCTCCAAAAAAAATTAAAATAGAAAAAGGTAATAAAATCATAAACACTAGGCCAGTACTTAAAAATTCAGAACTTTCTGACTCAGCATCTGGAGCTCCACAAAAAGTTGATTTGAAAGCGGAAGCTGTTAGTAATCCATGTTTGGCAATTTCAAAAGCGAACTTCCCAGTCACCAAAGAAAAAAGACTTCGAAACCTTTTACAATATATGAAAGAAAACGATGGTGTTTTACTATTGAGAAACGAAGACGTTCTTGAATTATCAAGAAGAATGAAAATCAACTCATTAATGGACCGCAAAACGATATTACGAGATGTGCAAGCTTTGGAAGATTTAGGAATTTTGAAGACTAAGCAAACAAAGATACCTGGGCATAATGTTTGCTTTATGTATTTTGCTGATCGTGTGTTCACCCGCAATGAAAAAGATAAATATTTTGATCCAGATTTATTATTTGTGAGAAAAAAGAATTATCGTAAACCCGTTTATGAAAAATCATCTACTACAGTCCGTTTGTATGAATTAGATGCTCAATCATTCAAAGAACTTAGTAGGTCAGGATCTAAAAATGATAAGAAAAATGAAGCACCTAAAGAAGTTTCTGTTACTATATTGGCGAAGGAAGAAAGACAACGTATTATCGACAATACATCCATTGTTGAAAACAGAATAGCTCAAGAAAATAAAAATACAAAGAAGAAAAAGAGTAAAAATAACAATGGTATAGACAAGGTTAATAATGATAATGCTAGTGAAGAACACGCCGATGACGATTTCAGCTTGACAGCCAGAAGAATCAAATTTACCCCAGAAGAATGTGATCTAATTTGCCGTTGCGTTATTATTTTGAGAACTTTATCAAGATCCAGGTATGCTGATTTTAATTCAATTGCTGAGTACATTGATAAACCATTCATCACTGGTAAAATTCTTAAGGCAAGATGGGTAAGTATTAAAAAATGTGCTGTTCCTTCTTATAATAAACTCTTTGCAAATTGGAGAAATCGTTTATTGTTTGGTTGTGAAAACGGAATCATTTCTATTAAGGATCTTCAAAGAAAAGATTTATCCTTCTTCAATGATATTTGGAGAAAACTTGAGTTGAAACATATATCTAAAGTTGATATTAAAACAACTAGTAAGGAAAAGCCTGATAAATTAAAACTTTTGGATAATCATTATGTAAATGAAGAAAATTTTAACTTTGTCAGTGGGAATAAATATCTGAATTTAGATCAATATTTTGAACCTATATCAACATTTCAAAGAGAAAAAATATTGTACAATACCCCTTTCACATTTGCTGAATCTGACAGCAGTCTCACTTATAAGAATGTGCTGAGGAATATACAGTACGATTCCACTACTGAAATGAAACAAATTTTGAAAGCGTTCATATTGTCAGATAAGTCAAACTATACCCCAAAAGATGCATTGAAGTTGTTAAGTAAAATAGGTGTTTCAGAACAGGTCATGAGGACCACACTAAAAACTATGGAAAATGATAAGGAAATTTCTGCATTGATGGTAGATGGAAAAACCGAACTTATAATCAACGATAGACTTTGGGGAATTTGCCATCCATCTAGAATCTTTCATCAAAATATGTTAAAAGATGCATGTAAATTCGATATGTTTTTGTATTCTGTGATAGGGGGCAGTAAAGCTATACAGTTACCATCAGATATAAGTAACGGTGCTATGTTGGCTATAGTTGCAAATATGGTTACCTCTCCAAAAAATGTTGAATTAATTCGTTATGGCATTCTGCTAGATGGATACATGAGCAAATATTCCATCAAAGATTTACCTGAAACTTTTCTTTATTCTAGGTTCTTAATGATATTTACAGATAATGCTTCCTTCAACGAGTCAATTCTTCCAGCACATCCTGTTCCAACTGGATCTCCATGTTCAAGGATATGGATAGATATCAAAGGGGAAGTTAATAAGCCAGTTTTTATGAGGATTCTTAGACTTTTAATATCACTCATTCATGACAGACCTGGTATTACTACTTTCGGCATTCATAAAAGAATTAGCAAGCTACTATCTTATTCAAATGTAGTTGAAGTGTGCAGTTGGTTGATTTCTAAAAAGGCCATTGAGAAACGAGAATATGATTCGCTTTTTACAACAGACAAATTTTACGGTGTCTTTTACTGAATTGTTTTACATCAAAGGCAAATTAGTATCTGATATATAAATTATTCAATAGTAATATATGTGTATGTAATGTTTTTGTATTTTGAAAATATAAAGGATGATACAAGAATTTTCTATAAAAGAATATTATTGTTTTGTGGAGTATCACACTTACTTACCTTTCTACACCTTATAAGTGTTTTTTCTTTTTTGTTTACGTGCGTTCAATTGGGATTTCTTGGAAAGAAAATTCTCAAAAAGAAATAAAAAAGTAAAACAGTGTCATTCCAAATACATTACAAAGGTTCATACCTCTGCTTAATATTTTGTATGATAAAAGGTATTTTGTCCGGATAAAAGTGATTCTGATATCAGTTCATTGAGAAATTATAATATTAAAGAACTAATAGTATAACAATGGTTAAATACAATGCCTTTAGTGCCCCAGGAAAAGCTTTGCTTGCTGGTGGATACTTGGTTATCGATCCTCAATATAAAGCATTTGTGATTGCACTTTCTACTAGAATGCATTCTGTTATTGATTCAACATCTTCACCTTCAACTAGCTCTCTTTTTTCTACTATTACCATTAGTAGTCCACAATTTGAAAACGGTACATGGATTTATCAGTTCGACTCTCTGGATATTTCAGCTACCTTAAAAGATGTCTCACAATTTGGTAATAATGCGTTCTTGTATTCAACTATAGAAACGATCCTTAACTATGTGCAAATATCCAAGAATGCAAATATTATAATCAATATTTTCTCAGATCCAGCATATCATTCGCAGAACAATATTACAGTGAAAAAATCTGGTAAAAAATCTTTCTATTATCATAAACAAAAAATCAACGAAGTTCCAAAAACCGGACTAGGTAGTAGTGCAGGCTTGGTCACGGTTTTAACTGCGGCCTTGTTGTCTTATTATAATCCGACCTTGGATCTTTTCTCGGAGCTTGGAATGCAGATTATTCATAATTTGGCCCAAATCAGCCATTGCATAGCTCAAGGGAAAGTTGGATCTGGCTTTGACGTTGCTGCTGCTACTTATGGTTCAATTATTTATAGAAGATTTAATCCTGACATTATAAATGGTTTAATTAAAATAAAACACCAGAACTCTCTTTTTATCAAACAGTTGAGAAAAGTTGTTGATTCCAAATGGGATATGACCATCACTAAATGTGATTTACCCCCTCAACTTCGAATTTTAATGGGAGATATTAACGGCGGTTCAGAAACTCCTAAATTAGTATCAAAGGTTTTAACTTGGAAAAAAGAAAACCCAATCGAAGCAAAGAAGCTTTTTGATGCGATTGATACTTACAACATGAAATTAATCTCTGAACTTTCATCTTTATCTACATTCTCTAAAAAGAATCCAGAAAACTATGAAAAAATTATCTCTTATTTTGATGATTACAGTTTGATTCAGCTCAAGCATCTAATTAAAATGTATAGCGGCGTTGCGTCCGATGAAAGGGACACTGAGCTTTCTCAGTTATCTACAACATTGAGTCCAATATTAAGTATCATTGAATCAATTTCTTCTATTAGAAAGCATTTACAACAATTAACAAAACTAACGGGCGCCGATATAGAACCATTTGAGCAAACCAACTTACTTGATAATTGCTTCACATTACCTGGTGTTTTAGGTGGTGTAGTTCCTGGTGCTGGTGGATATGATGCCATTTGTTTACTTTGTACCAAAAAATCAGTAAAAAAGATCTTGGAATTGACAAGTGATCCAGCAGGGAATCATTTCAATACTATTAAAAAGTCGGTGAATAATTCATCTCATCATTCTCAAAGAGATATTGATAATATTGATTTAGAAGTTATTGATTCCAAGATGTTTCAACAGGTAACATGGCTTGATTTGCATGAAGAAGATAAAGGTTTATCAAAAGAAGATATCAAACACTATATCGATTTACTTAAATGATATTATCTATATATTTAGCAAATCACATTGCCTTTAAAATAAATAAATATCTCTTTGTTTTGATTAGTTACACGTACCTCGGCCTCATAAGCAATGAAATAGTCAAAGATCTGTTGCTTAAATGCTTATCACGTGCGGATATCTGTTTTCGCCTTTCCTATTTTTTTGTTTTCTTTTCTTACTCAACAAATTTCAGGTTGAGGAATGTTTGTGAAGAAATGAAGTATCAAATATCGGCCAGTACCACATTGCTATCTAGTACTGCAACCGAAACTTAGTTACTCACTTAATTACGCAAACCGATCACTAAAAGATGTACTCTAAGCTTGTTCCTAATTTTTTCTCAGCTTTATCTGCTGCTACTCAAGAATATCCATACTTGAATTATGTGTTTTATGCAGCATTTGCTGTTGGTTTAGTCAAATTGACTACTATTACTTTAAGCTTCACTTCTTTATTACTTGATTTATTTGTTGTTGCTAAAACCGACTTTAAGCCGTATGGAAGTGGTTCTGGTAAGGCATGGGCTGTTGTTAGTGGTGCAACTGATGGGTTGGGTAAAGAATTTATTTTTCAATTGGCCAAGAAAGGTTTCAATATTTTATTGATCTCCAGAAACCCTGTTACTTTAAAAGAAACTAGCGACGAGATCCACGCTAAATTTAATGTGGAAACTGATTATTTTCCACTTGATTTCTCTGATATTCAAACTCTTGACTCCAAGTTAGAATCTTTAAAGGCATTTATCTCTGAAAAAAAAATAAATGCTACTCTATTAATCAATAACGTTGGTAGATCCCATTCCATTCCTGTTCCATTCAAGGAAACTACTAATGAAGAATTGACCAGTATTATTAATATCAACAACTTATCAACTTTAAAATTCACACAAGCGCTTATTCCATTTTTATCTGTTGCTGTTAACGAAAGCAAAATTGCAAAGAAAGGTTTAATTTTAACTGTTGGTTCCTTTTCTGGTTTATTACCCACTCCTTTATTGGCTACCTACTCTGGTTCGAAAGCCTTTTTACAAAACTGGTCTGCTGCATTATCTGCTGAGTTAGCACCAGAACATATTGATGTCTATTCGGTATTGGCTTACCTTATCACTTCCAAGATGTCCAAGGTTAGAAAGAGCTCGGCCACTATTCCAACTCCAAAACAGTTTGTGAAATCTACATTGGATAACTTTCAAAAGAGATGTGGTGCTCAAGAACGTTTTGCTACTGTTACACCATATTGGTCTCATGCCTTAATGCACTGGGGAATTGAATCTACTGTGGGCGTTTACTCCTCTGTTGCTAACTCATTAAATTACAAGATGCATAAAGATATTAGAGCAAGAGCTCTCAAGAAAGCTGCCAGAAAGGCTAAAGCTAATTAGTTATTTTTTTGCTGAACAAGTATGCTTTGTTTCAATGAAAATAGGCTATATACATTAAACTCAGTTGTTTTGAATAAAGAATATAAACTAAAGTTAATGATGTAATATATTATGGTACAGTGTAAATAAAATGCAATATGAGTTAATTGTCTCTAATAGTTTAGGAAATATAGTTACAAATGTTTCTTTCCTTTTTCAATTGTTTATCCAGTGGTCCAAATAAACTACGTCTGGATCATTTTCACTTGGCGGCATTTGAGTATAAAAATCAAATAAACTGAAATAAGTCTCCTTTAATTCCATTGGATTGGCACCTTCAGGGACACCTCCGCCAGCTTCCAAGACACTTTGCCATGTTGCTCTGTAAGCGCTATCTAAATTCATTTCAATTTTCTCAATTTTATCTTCAAATACAAGAACATCGCATAATGACTGAATATCACTAAGTGCAAGTTCTATTGATGTGACACCTGATTTCTTTATGAATTTTAAAATGTCTTCTAGTGTGGGATATCCATCATAGCCATTAGAATAAGATGCCTGATCAATATTAAAGATTGTATCTCCAGAAGGACCTGTTGCTCCGGGGAATGGATTTGGATAAGATTTTGTGCATACAAAGCGCCACACGATACTTAATAAGCTTTCCACAAATTCAGTATCTAATTCTGAATCAGTAAACCATGGCCCTCCCGTCAATTCTATGGAAGGTTGTAAATTATATAACATGTAAATTTTTCTTGTTGGATGTTTGACGTCTCGAATTGATTTAACATATCTTTTCTGTTCCAATGCTTTTAACGATTTAGCAAAGATATATTGATGTAAATTAGTTCTCAGCTTTATTATTTTTTGCCAAATACCATTACGACCAGCCGCTTCTATTTGACTATAAATCATCTTCTCTTCTTCCGTCATTTTGGAAACTTTATCAGCTTCAGATTTTGCAACGGCAGCAAATTTAAGAATTCCATTCTGTGTAACTAATTTAACCATTTGTAAATTTAATAATTCTTGGACAAGGTCTAGAAGGTACTTATTATTGTTTGTGATCCCTATAAGTCCTTCAAGATCCTTCTGTGCAAAATATTCACCTGGTGGTGCTTGAAGCATCTTAGTGTGAAGTTCTTGGGCTTTTTGTGACAATGACATTCTTGATATTTAATACTGATATAAAAAAAACCACCCTCGGAGAACAACTAAAACGTTTTGTTTGAACACTATTTTTATAAATTACAGTGAATTTATATATGTATTACAGTCCATCGAGAATCAATTGTTTTTTCTAAAATGCTTGAAAATATCAAATTTTAGAGATGGTCTATATTTTTTTCATGTTTGTTCCTCTTTTCAACTGAAAAGAAAATTAATTATGAGCGCAGGTGATGCTTTCAGGAGAATCAAACTTGAAAATTGGTAAACTGCAAAGACACATGAATGAATCAATTTTATTTGGCTCCTTTTCAAGACAGATAGCAATCAGTACACAAATTTAAAAGCAAAGCTATAACAATAAAGAAAGGTATTTCTACATTCAAAAAAAAAAAAAAAAAAAAATATACAGGAAAAATGTGTTAATCTACTACTTCCTCATCGAAAACATCGGACTCTTCTTCCTCAATAATTAATTTGTTTGTGTCATTATTGGTTTTTGGTAATTTATTACTAGACTTCTTTGTTCTTCTATAAGAATATGGACTTCCAAGAGGCGATTTTCTTCTCGTAGTATAAAAAGAACTAAATTCAGGTTTTTTATTTCTTCCTCTTTTAGGTGAGGATTGGCTGATTTCAAATCTCTTTGGACTTTCCGATCCGTATGAAATAATTTGTGAAGTTTCATTCAAGTTATTCAAACTTCCCGTATTGTAATCATAGAAAGAACTTTTTCTAGAGCTATGCTCAGAGTTTGAAGGTGAGTATGATCCGTTTGATGTCATTCCAGAACTAATCTTTCTCGTGCCTTCCAAAGATTTTCCTCTTGGGTATTTGGTTTGAGTCACGCTAATACTATTAGAATTAGCTAAAGATCTAGAAGAGTTATAAGGAGGAGATACAATCAAGGAGGAGCTTCCGTCCATAGATAAAACAGTCTCATCAAGGGAAATCTGAGATAAATTTGAAAGCTGGGAAACGTTAGAATACGTAGAAACCATCGAAACTGGACGGTGTCTCTTTGTACTATTGGAACGATTCATGTTGCTTGAATGATTTCTACTGTTATTAAAATTTCTACTTTTCAGATCGCTACTACTTGTAGTACTGGGCTTCTTAGATATCTTATTATCACCTTTATTATCATTCCTTGGCAAGATTTTCACTGTTAAATCATTAATATTTTTAGTCGCATTTCTATTATTAATTGGATCCAAATTTCCGTTTGATATTTTTTCAATATCCTTCTCATTCAATGACTTTCTGTCTTGATTATTCTTAGAAACCGGATCACCGCTATTTGCTTTCTTCAATAGGTTTCCTTGTAATACACTTGTAATTTTAGGTGATGAAAATCTTCTAATTTCTATTGTACTTCCGCTGTCTCGCCTCGAATCGTCCGCGCTATTTCTTAGTGACTTACTAGTATTATAATCACTGGTTCTGTCATGATGATTATTCGATGCGGCTTTATGGCTCCAAAAAATAATCTTTTTAATAAATGACTTGGTCCCTGTTTTCTTTGACGGTATTTCAAAAGATTTATACAGCTTTTTCTCAGTGTTACTGCCGTGAATACTGTTATTACTTTGATTATTATATGAAATTTGTGATGCTGGAGGAGATATAACTATTGAATTCAATTGTGAGGAGCCTACAGGATCGATGTCATTAGGCAGTCTTTGATTTTTCAAATTGCCATTCTCTAAACTTGATATATCAAATACATTACCAGTTATGTTATCATTCTTAATGCTTGATTTGGATAAGTCATCTATGGTAGGACTGAGATTCTCAAAGTCTTTAGACATAATATCCATTTTTTTTGTATCATCTTCAAATGATTCGATGCTCTCTAAAGGGATTCTACTATTCTTATTATCATATGATATTGAAGGCAGTTGTTGATGTAAGTCTTCTTGAGATTCTATCCCATTTTCATCTCTGTTTGTGTTACTACTATTACTTTCCTTGAGAGCTTTTTCTTCTAAGCTATGATAATTTGAAGACTCTGTGCTACATTTAGACCTATTCTTTTTCAATTTTAAAGGACTATTCAATACATTTTTACTAGTATTACTATTACTTTTCTTTAGGCTTTCATTAGATGGATGCCTTGAAATAAAACTATTTTTAATCTTCTTGCCGCCTCCAATTAATCCCGATATTGCATTAAGAGTGTCCTTATCTGCCCGCAGCATAAGACTTAACTTCATCTTTTCTCTTTTCATTTCTTTCTCCAATAAAAGATACCAAAATGCATCCAATTGGTCACATTTTCTGCTTATTACGCATTCCTGAATCCTTTTAGTATCAACACCTAATCGTTTCAAATGTTTCAATAGATTTTTTTCTTGGCTGGTTGTGAATTGCCTCCTTTCAAAGTTTTTATAATATGCAGTTTTCATATTCGTGTATTTAAGCATTTTTATCCCTTCAGAGGCTAAAAATGGGTGCTTCAATACCGATTCTAAGGAAAATGGTCTATGTGATGGATCTTTCTGTAATAAACATTTACATAATTCTATTGCGTCATAAGGTATCGTTTTACTGAATGCAGATGAATTCTCGTCTAAATTTAACAAAGAACTCTTTGGTATTAGATCATAATTTGGTTCTTCATTAATTATTTGATATTTAGCTAAATCTTCTTCTTCCTCCTCAAACGGCATCAGACCATATAACAATGTGTATAATATAACTCCCAATGCCCACATGTCAATTTTAATACCATTATAATGGCTATTCACATTTTCTCTCATCAATAGAATTTCAGGAGCCATATAGACGAGAGTACCACAAATAGTCTTTAGCATAGAATTCTTTGACGAATCTCTGGCAAATCCAAAATCTGTCAATTTGCAATTACCATTTTTATCTATCAATATATTCTCTAATTTCAAATCTCTATGAGCAAAATTCAAGCTGTGAATATAATAAACAGCCCCCACTATCTGTGAAAAGATTCTTCGAATCTCTTTTGGCTCAAGAGCACAGTTGTTATTTATAAAAAAATCAAATAATTCACCTCGCGGACAATATTCTATAGCTAAGTACACCTTTGTCTCAGTGACTATTATCTCATAAAGTTTTGTGATATTATCATGGAAAGCTTGTTTATGAAAAAATATCTCCCTGATAAAATTGGGATCAATCTTGGAACCTGATTTCAAAACTACCTTTGTCTTTGTCAACTTATGGATAGCCATAAATACTGTACTGAACGATCCTTGGCCTATCTGCTTAACTATATGATAATTACCAACATTTTCAAGCTGCTCAGAGTTAAGCTTCTGATAAAGTCTAGCTAGGGATTCATTTATATTTTTGGCTCGCTGGTTGTTACTGTTACGTGCTCTTGTGAACATTCTTGGTAAACAAAAAGTCTGTTTGAAATTGTTTTGGCACTGTACAATTTTATTTTTTCTTATTCAGGATTTAATATCAATAATGCTTCTTATATTAGATAAAATAAAACCAAAGTTGTTCGTCCGCTAGTCAAATGCCACAAATTGAAAGAATTATACTTCAAGCCAATATATTCTTGAATGAACGAGACACAAAAATCCTGGCTTTCGTTGATCGTTTTTAAGCTAGAACTTCTTAACCCTTAAACAGCACAGCTCTAATGAAATAAGGCTTTCCTGTTTTGAATTAATTCTTTCAAAGCCAAATTGAGATTATATATATATATATATATATATATATAAGGTATATCAAGAGGGTTCAAAGTGTCAATTAACCCCACAATGGAAATGGGACCTCTGAAGCCATTTTTAGCCACTACAGATTCGTCTATTATTATTGTCAGGAGAGAAAGAGCTCAGGATGAAACTTACCAGAATTTTAAGTGACGTAGTTCATTCTTTTCCGCTTTGCCGTTCTGGTAATATTATTGCCGATCCGGTTGAGGTAAAATATACGGATTTATATGTCCGACGCTTTACTGAACATATTTTTCTTGAAAAAAATTTTCTGAGTGCTGCAGAACAAGTTGACTGGGTGGCCAGTAACATTGAATAAAAAAATAGTGAACTCTATAACTCAGACAATAAGTTGAATATTAATCGAACATGCACGATCCACTGGTTCTAATATCCTGGAAAAGAATAATTCTATCAAGAGCTAAAATCATACCTTTTATCCTTCTTAACGATAGATTAATTAGAAAAGTTAATCCTAATTGATAATTGGGTTTTTTTTGTTGTTGTTGTGTTTTTTTTGTTGTTTGTTTTTGGTTTTATTTTCCTTTATTGTTATTATTATTTCATTTTATCTATCTTGCTTAATTTTACCTTTGCATTTTCATCATTTATTGGTTTATTCTACCTAGTGATTTGAATTTTATCCAAGTACTCTTCTTCATATTCAGAATACTCCATAGCAAGGGTTTTTTAGTATTTTCAACCATCTATTACTTCGATTCGTAAAATATAGAAGAAGAGCAAGCAAGCTCATAGACACAAGGATACATATATATATATATATATATATTTTATCTACAAAAGGCAAAATGGATGGTGTTAATGAGCAAAATATGGTGCTATACAAGCTTTTTGAGTCTCAGGATGTATCATTATATATGTGTATTGCAAACTTGTTAAAGCATGCCGACAATATCGGCATATTTTCCTATCTTTGCAATAAAATTAAGACTTTCAAATATGAAGAAGTGGAGTTTTACGTACCTCAGTTGTGCCAAATAGTTGTCACCGTTGAAACTGAATGCATGGCTTTGGAAGATCTTTTGATTGAATACTCTTCTCAGTATCCTCACTTCATATTATTGACCTTTTGGCAATTTCAATCATATTTGACAGATTTCAGTGATGATCCCGAATCTTATGGTTTCCAAGTCTCTAGAAGAATGCTTAACACTTTACAATTTTATTTATTCAATGCAGGTTCTACACCTGTCAATAAATTCAGAGAAAACAGTCAACCAGCTATAATTTTATCCTCGGTTATAGCTGCGTCACTAGCATTGCCTGAATTAGGCGAATATATCGGCCCATTAGCTATCTCACAAGGTAAAAAGCAGCGTTCTTTTGTTTTTCAATTAGCCAAGAATTATAGTCAACAATTAAAGAAAAATCTAACATTGAAAAATACTAAATTAAACTCGTTACGAGAGGCCTCAGGTGCGTCAATAGGTAGTAGTTCCGATAAATATGATACTATTCCTTCACCCACTGCAGACGATAAATATTTTAAAAAGGATCACCCTCGTGAAGATGAAAGTGAAGTGGTGGTAGAATCTTTGCAAAAAATAATGGATAACACTGATGTGTTCGCTAAGAAAAGAAATTCATCAAAGAAAGCTGGAAAGCTAACGTCCCATACCTTACGACATTACCCATCTAGTATTGCAAGTGCAAATAAAATTGAGGACTTTGATTTAAGTACTAGCAGATTAAACTTGAATGATCATGGTTCATCCGCATCTTTGCCTGCCTATAATGGTAATTACACTGATTATGATAATCATTCTATTCCTTCCTCACCTTCTAGCTCTAACGGGATTCCGGCATTATATACATCGAGAAGCAGAACTAACAGCATGGGGGCTGTGAATAATAATGAAGATGGCTCGTCCAATACTAATTCTAGAGGACGAAGTACTTCACATAATCAATCGCATCATCATAAAAGAACAATCTCTCCATCATTAATGACAACTACTACAAAGATCAAATTATTGAAATCTAACTATTTTAAATGCGAAACCCAGTTCGCCATAGCTTTACAGCAAATATCGTTAAGACTCTCCCAAGTTCCAAAAGAAGCAAGACTTAGTACTTTAAAAGCTGAAATATCTTTATTAAACAGAGATTTACCTGCTGAAGTTGATATTCCAACTTTATTACCACCGGCTAAGAAAATGAAGCTTCATAAAATTGTAAGAATCACGCCAAATGAAGCAGCCGTTCTCAACTCTGCTGAAAAAGTCCCTTTTTTATTACTAATAGAATATTTTAGTGATGAAGTTGATTTTGATCCTATAAGCGACACTAATATGAAATTATTACGTGAACGTGTTGATAAGAAATACATCTTTGATCTAGGTACACACACTGCCACAAGGTTAGTTAATGAAGCTCAAAATGATAAGTATAAACTAAGTGAAGAAATGTCAAATACCCCTCAATTACCTTTCTATGACGACTCTGAATTGATGGAAGAAGACTTAGGTGATTTATCAGTTGTAAAGTTATCTAATAGAACGGAAACTGAAACCCTAAAGAATGAATTATATATTAACAGTGCTAGCGTTATTCCGGATTTAAGTAAGACAGAAAGTCATGACAGAAGTGCAAGCCTAACCTTCAGTTCAAAATACACTCCTATGCCTTCACCATTCCTCGGAGATACGAATAATACAAGCGAAGATCTGCTGATGCAGAACTACGCTTCGAATGATCATGTACAACCAGAAGATTTAGCAACCCACATGAGAATAGCTGCAGTTATGTTAACTCAATTAGATAAACCTAATAATACATTGCAACTGGATCAGAGTGCTGCTATCAAAGCACGTATCATTGAATCTATGCAGTCATTACAAGACAATTTTGGTTACAATGATATACAGATGGTTAAAGGGCAAGCTGGAGACCGTAAATTAGAAAATGATCTTAAATTGGGTGGTTTGTATAACAATAGCGAAACTACATATTTGGGTGAGGACTGGGATACCAAAAAGGCCAGAATTAGGAAAGAATCTCCTTTTGGATATCGTGAAAACTGGGACTTATGTTCTGTGATTTCAAAGACAGGTGATGATCTAAGACAAGAATCTTTTGCATGTCAATTAATTCAAGCAATGGCGCAAATATGGAAAAATGATAATGTTGGAGTCTGGGTTAAAAAGATGAGGATATTGATCACTAGCGCCAATACTGGTTTAGTGGAAACTATCACAGATGCATTATCCGTTCATTCTATTAAGAAAGCATTAACTAAGATCACAATAGAAGAAGGTTCAAATCCAAAAGGTACCATTGAATCATTACCATTACATTTCAAAAAAGTCTTCGGGGAACCAGATTCTCCAAAATACAGAAACGCCCAAAAAAATTTTGCTGCATCCTTAGCTGCTTACTCTTTAATTTGTTATTTATTACAGGTTAAAGATAGACACAACGGTAATATCATGCTTGATAATGAAGGTCATATTATACATATTGATTTTGGCTTCATGTTGAGTAACTCGCCTGGTTCTGTTGGTTTTGAAGCTGCTCCCTTCAAACTACCATTTGAGTACATTGACGTTCTTGGTGGTTTGGAAAGTGAGCAATACATTCTTTTCAAAACATTAGTAAAGGATGCATTTTTATCTATCAGAAAACATGCAGAAGATATTGTACAAATGGTAGAGCTTATGCAAAGAGACTCTATGCAACCGTGCTTCAAAGCTGGTGATCAGACAGCGTATCAATTAAGACAAAGATTTCAATTGCAATTAACTGATTCTGAGTGTGAAGATTTTGTTGAAAACTTTTTGATTCAAAAGAGCATTGGTAGTTTATACACAAGATTATATGATCAATTCCAGTTATTAACACAAGGTATATATAGTTAATCATGAACACACATGCATATTTATATATATATATATATATATATATTATACACATATATGTATTGTGTACTGTTTTATCGATATAGTATAGGCTCAGAATGATATTTAACTCCCTTCAAATAAATATGTTTATTATTTCTATTGTATTGAGGTGAAAAATTAATTGTGGGAATGTTTATATGTGCGCATATCGTATCCGTGCAACGTATCAATAATAATTATCTTTAACATAAATTAATAAACACTAGGAGAAAATAACACAAAAAAAAATTGTAATGAATATTCAAAAGCTTTATTAGAGTCAATCTATGTAGATCAAATATATTGGGCGCTTTTTGTTTTATATGCTTATTATTCAAATACTCCCTGAAATATTTTGAGATACATCAATTGAAAAATGCAGATAAGAACATTTGATTATAAAAACGAGTATCCTATTTATGGTACAAAGTTCCTCGATAACGATACTTTACTTGTTACTGGTGGTACTGGTACTTCAAACCCAGATATTGGTAACAAAGTAACTGCTTTCAAGGTAAATTTTAAAAGAAAAACGAAAAAAATCAAAAAGTTTAGAGAATTGATCTTGCCTTCTGATTATAACTATCCAACTTCTTTAGATACCGATGGATTAACAATTGTGTTGGGTTTCAATGAAGAAATTTTCAACGAAGATGAATACTCTGATTTTCCGGAATTTTCAAACTTGAGAAAATATACCTGGAACAATGAACATTTGATCTTTGATAAACCAGTTGAGTTATTTGATCCTATGGAAAGAACTCTCAGCTTTGTTTCATTATGTTATATATCTGAAGATGGAAGTGTTGCGGCTGTTTCTTCTTCTAACGCAAAGTCACCGAAACTTGTTATCTTTGACCCTAAAGATTTGAGTATTAAATTCAAAATAAACGCCTCTAACAATGAAATGATTTCTGATATGCATTTCAGTTCTGATAATAAAGTTTTATGTTATGTTACAGAATCTACTTTTGAAGCTATTTCAACAATCACTGGACGATCCCTTTTGAAGAATAACGAGTTGAAAAAAAAATATGGTGTAAGTGCACTTACTCACATAAGATTTATTTCAAGTGATGACATTTTGATAGCTGTTAGTTTTGCGGATGGTAAAAGTGTAGGCTTGGTCTTATACTCGATATCCAAATTGAAGATATTAAAAGTTCAAAAGATCTCCAATAAATTCAAAAAAATCACATCTTTAGATTTTTGCCCATTATTCAATCCACACACTAATCAAGTTGATTATGGAAATTCTTTAATTGCGGTCTCTGGTAATGATAATTCTGTTACCATTTTCAAGTATAAAAATTTTCAAAGAGTTGCTTATTTCCCAAACACACAACCTTTCATTACTAAAATCTCTTTCTCACCTAGTGGTGAATATTTGGTCGCTGTTACTTCTGAAGGTAATATTCGCCTTTATAGAATCCATACTCTAGATTTATTTAATGATTCTGGCTCAAAATTCCTCAAAACAGTATTTTATTCTTTTGCTTGTATTATTTTCGTTGGTTTCATTGGGGTTGTTACTCAATATATGATCAACAAAAATGTATTTGAGAAGCTTATCGATCAAATTAAAAAAAACCGGGCAGATTCTTCTTCATATTTTAAATTCAATGATATCACTGAAGATAAAACTTCAATCCGAACTCATCAAGCGGGCCCTGGCTCTCCGAAATCCATTGTTGAAGAAATTGTCTATGATGAAATGATGAGCAAATCTACAATGGTTATAAACAGAGATCCATCTAAGCGTAAACGCTCTGTTTTAGAAGTTATCCCATCTTCTTCCACAAGTATTGAAGCCATTGATTCTTTTACTTCATCACGCCTAGAAGCTATCCCTTCCGATATTGCCTATGAAGTTATTTTTGAAGAATCTGTATTATCTTCTTACATTGAGTCTTCGATGGAACCAACTATTACAAGAGTTTCCATGTTTGTTGGTCATATCAGTGAAAACACGCTAGTTGATACTATCAATGAAGAAGACCAAATCTACAGCATTTTGCCAATAGATGCTACTGTATCTGAAGACCAGAATCTCAGGACTTTATCAATCAGCGAAAACAATGAAGAAAATTTTAGTATCTTGCCTTCGGATGCTGCTGAATCCGAAGGCCAAATCTTCAGTATTTTACCAGCTGATGCTGTCGAATCTGAAGAACAAATTTTCAGTATTTTACCTGTTGATTTGACTGAAAATGATCCATCTAATGATTTTTCTGTTTCAGATGTGGATAAAGAAATGCAGAAATCTACTGAAATTGAAGGATTTTTTATTTCTGATGAAACCCCTGAAGCTAATCTTGAAATTTTGGAAGAGCCGATTCATATGGGTATTAATTATGCTCCTTATGGTGGACAAGCAGTAGTGGATGGTTCTATGGATAACGAACCTAAATTGGCTAATGATGCTGAATTGGAAAGATTGGAAAGAATTGCCAGAATTGAACAATTAAAATTGGAATTAGAAGAATTGGAATTTAAAAAAAAGCAATTAGAAGAAGCAGAAAAGAAAAGATTGGAACAGGAGAGATTGGAACAAGAAAAGCTTGCTAAGATAGAACAAGAGAGATTAGAACAAGAGAGATTGGAACAAGAGAGATTAGAACAAGAGAGATTAGAACAAGAGAGATTAGAACAAGAGAGATTAGAACAAGAGAGATTAGAACAAGAAAGATTGAAACAAGAAAAGCTTGCTAAGATAGAAGAGGGAAGATTGGAACAAGAAAGATTAGAGCAAGAGAGATTAGAGCAAGAGAGATTAGAGCAAGAGAGATTAGAGCAAGAGAGATTAGAGCAAGAGAGATTAGAACAAGAAAGATTGGAACAAGAAAGATTGGAACAAGAAAGATTGGAACAAGAAAGATTGGAACAAGAAAGATTGGAACAAGA
>JNFU01000006.1:0-126841 GCA_010994365.1 Saccharomycopsis schoenii | reverse complement strand
GGAACAAGAGAGATTGGAACAAGAGAGATTGGAACAAGAGAGATTAGAACAAGAACGATTAGAACAAGAACGATTAGAACAAGAACGATTAGAACAAGAAAAGCTTGCTAAGATAGAAGAGGAAAGATTGGAACAAGAAAGATTGGAACAAGAGAGGCTCGAGCATGAGAGATTAGAGCTCGAACAAGAAAGGTTGGAACAGGAATTAGTTGCTAAGATCGAGCAGGAAAAATTCGAACAACAAAGAGTTGAGCAAGAAATGGTTGCTAAACTTGAAGAAAGGAGATGGGAAGATGAAGAAAAAATTAGATATGATAAAGAAGAGAAACAATTATTAGCAAAACTCAAAGAAGAGAATCTTGCCAAAGAAGCCGAAAAAATGAAATTTGAGGAACCTGAAACTGAATATCTTCGTGCGGAAGCCCCTATTCAAGATGAACTCTAGTCAGTATATAAAAGAATAAATATATAAAGAAATTTATCATACGGCTACAGTATATTTTTAATAACTAAATAATCAACTTAAAAAAAATCATATATTTTTGTCTAGGCTTATATGTTTCCGTAGTTTCAATTTTTTCTTCGAGCTCTAGGACCAGATTTTTCAAGCTCACCAGGAACTTTTTGTAAATAATTTGGTAATTTTTGATCATTTTTCAAAAATTGAATCTTAATGTTTCTCGCCTTATCTTTCAACTGAGTGGTGGAGCGATTTCTTAATATTTCAGATTTCGCGCCTCCATTCCCATGGACCTGTAAAATTTTGGTCCACTGAGCACCGTATTCTTTAATTGATGAAATTAAGCAATCGAGTTCTTCCGTCGTCCACAATCTTCTATCTGAAGTTCCGTTACTATTTATCCTTTGTTTTTTCTGGGAAGAAGTATCTTTAGCTATTGCATCCTGTGTTCTCTTGAATGATTGCGGATCGGTTGTATAACTTGCGTAGTCAGATTGGCTATTATTACTCCATAATGTAAGTCTATTGCCTCCCTGAGAAATTCTTTTACCATAAATTGTGAATCCTATATTCTTAGAAATAAATGTAAGAAATCTCTTGACAAATTCAATAAAAGGATATTTCTCTAAGAGTTCCTCTACTGCGACCGCCTCTTTCAAGTACATTTTTCTGGATGCGCATTTTTGCACAAACTCTTTTTCAGCAGGAACATTTACCTTCAATTCAGCTGATTCAGTCAATATTTCTTGCAAATTATCAGGAAATAAGAATTCAAGTTCCATATCGCATTCATTATCGTTATCGAGTTGGCTATCTTTTCCATCAGCATTTCCTTTGTTGTTGTCATAATCAGCATTCTTTGTGGTACAATTTGCAATGTAAGCTTGAGTTTTCAATTCAAGGAAAAGATCGCCTAATGTACGAGTCAATTTTCCGGGCATTCCAATACCTGTTATAGAAGAAATCAAGGAAATACCACTGTTTGAATCACTTGATAAATATCCGGATGTAAAAACATCCATAAACGATTCATTCAATTCAATAAGATTAATATCTATCAAGGAGGTTACTGCGCATATAAATGTTGCCAAGTTGGTCTTTTTTATAGTATTATCGAAAATTTCTTCTCTGCCAACAATAGTCAGCTCATAATCATGAAGTGAGTTGGTAATTCCTGGTGTTATGTCCTCAATTGTTATGAAATTCTTGACATCCCTAGTGTACAAACTTTTTGCAGTAGTAAATAAATGAACCAAAACATTCAAAGCTAAGAATTCTTCGCCATCTGGATCTTCTAGAATCGTTTTTATTTCTTCAAAAGATGAGACAACAAAAAATCTCAAAATTTGAGAAGCCAAGTTATCCAAATTAGGTAAAGAATTGATACCAATTTGAACCTCCATTGGAAGAGTTCTTGGCGCTACTAAAATCATAGGTAAAGCTGATATATGAGCTTGCTCTTCACGAAGTGTCATAAATCTAGAAGAAAAGTTTGAGTCTTTTAAAGATTTTACTCTTTCTAAAAGTCTACTTGATTCTTCTAATATTTCGCTAGTTGTAGCTTTTTTCGTTACAGCAATTTTTTCTGGTAGTTCTTGGTGTTCATCATCGCTTTCACTTGGTCTTTCTTCATTTTCGCTTCCTTCTTCTATATGAGGGATTGCTATTCTGCTATTCGATTGTTCAAGGAGAGAAGAATCTATATTCTCATTATGTGTTGCATAGGAGCCTTGCGTATTATTTATGGATTCCACTAAACGCATTCTTTCCCTTGTATTTTTAATTTCATTATTGATTACATCCTGTATTATTTCTTGGTTTATAAATGACATGTTCGGAATCGGGTTGCCACGTTCTTGTTCTACAATTGTCCCGTGATCCGCAATTTTATTTTCAATATCTTGTTTACGTTCCTCCTTTTCTTCTTTGGCATCTTTCCTACTTTCTGCATCTTCGTTTCCTTCTGTATTCTTTGCTTGGTTTACATCATTCATTTCCACATCTTCATCATCGTTCTCATTATGAAGCTTTTCGTTTTCTTCAACCCTAACCTCTTTTTGGTTTTCGTCGGCCTTATCTATCATGCGGTTGTCCTTATCGAATACCAATATTTCATTGTTGGCTCCAAATTGTATACTTTTGTGAATATGTTCCATTTTTTTATCTTTTTCAACCCCGGGTTTATGCTTATCACCCTTTAGGATGTCTTTTTTATTATTCTGATTATCAGGAGCATTAATCAAGTTCAAATTACTAGATAATTTACCTTCCTGATTTCTTATATATTCTCTTTTACCGTCCTTTATTCTTTCCATTTTGTCAGATTTTTCATATTCGCTTGTCGCTTCACTAAAACCGAGGTTTTTAAATTGTCTTTCGCTAACTCGTTGTCCTGTGACTCGTGATGATGCTTCTTTAGCGTCAGTAAATTTCGAATGAGCTTCACTATTACTGCAATTTTTGATCGTGTTATTATTGTATTCATTCTCTTCAATCGAATCTTTACTATTATGAATACTGCTGGAAACATCATAATTGGATGGTTCTTGATTATGTTCGCTTTTATGGGTATCTTTATTATAAGCACCACCTGGATGCTTTTCTTTATCTTGTATTTCATATTCAATAAAAATTTCTTTGTCTTTTGGCTCTTTATCTGTTGACGGTGGATCTGCACTCACCTCATTACTTTTTTTGTGTTCATCGCTTGCTATCTGTTTATCAACAACCAATGACTCTTTTGGCAATTCAGATTCTTTCTCGGCAGCATACAAATCATCATGTTCCTCATCCATATTATAATTGCTATGTGTTTTGTTATGATTAGACTCTATTTCAAGTTCATGGGTTTTAGAAATAGTCTTATCTTCATTCCTTGAATGATCCTTCATCATCGCTGGTTGATGATGATCGTAATTATTATCATGGTTACTCTGCTCAATATTTGATAACGCCTTTTCTCTAGTGTTTACACTCATATTGGCTTTTCTATATCTAAACTATTGTTTGATCAATGTCTGAATGAAAAAATCATATAGCTTGTCTAGATATTAAATAAGATTTTAGATGCTGGGTTTGTTTACTTTACTTGGGTCCTATTTGATATTGCAGCACTTCTTAATTATTTTTTTTTTTTTTTTTTGGTGCCAGAATTATTCTCAGTTCTTAATTCTTTAGCTAAATGCCCTTCTCCTTATCTCAATACGCAAGACTAACCTTCTCAAAATTACAGCGATACTACAATAAATAACTACTTGAAATATTTAAAAAAAAAAAATTTTTTTTATTAGTAAATACTAATTATAAATGAAAACTAAGAGAGAGAAAGATAAATTGATGTATTCAAATAACTTATTTCTTAGCAGCCTTGGTAGCAGCCTTAGTGACCTTACCAGCAGCCTTGTCAGACTTAACAACGGACTTGATAACACCGACAGCGACAGTTTGTCTCATATCTCTGACAGCGAATCTACCTAATGGTGGGTAGTCAGTGAAAGCTTCAACACACATTGGCTTGGTTGGAACAAATCTGACAATAGCAGCATCACCAGATTTGATAGATTTTGGATTAGATTCCAAACTCTTACCAGATCTTCTGTCAATCTTTTCTAATAATTCATCAAACTTACAAGCAATGTGAGCAGTGTGACAATCCAAGACTGGAGAGTAACCAGCAGAAATTTGACCAGGGTGGTTCAAGACAATAACTTGAGCGTTGAAAGATTCACAACCTTGTGGAGGATCGTTCTTGGAGTCACCACAGACGTTACCTCTTCTGATGTCCTTAACGGAGACAGACTTAACGTTGAAACCAACGTTGTCACCTGGGAGACCTTGTTCTAAGGTTTCGTGGTGCATTTCAACGGATTTGACTTCAGTAGTAACGTTAGCTGGAGCAAAAGTAACAATCATACCAGCCTTGATAACACCGGTTTCAACTCTACCAACTGGTACAGTTCCGATACCACCAATCTTGTAAACATCTTGCAATGGCAATCTCAATGGCTTGTCAGTTGGTCTGCTTGGTGGCTCAATAGAGTCAATAGCTTCTAACAAAGTCTTACCAGTGTATTTACCAGACTTGGTTTCTTTTTCCCAACCCTTGTACCATGGACAGTTAGTAGATGGTTCAATCATGTTGTCACCGTTCCAACCAGAAATTGGAACGAATGGAACAGTCTTTGGGTTGTAACCAACCTTCTTGATGAAGTTGGAGACTTCCTTCTTGATTTCTTCAAATCTCTTTTGGTCCCATTTAACAGAGTCCATCTTGTTGACGGCAACAATCAATTGTCTAACACCTAAGGTGAAAGCCAAAAGAGCGTGTTCTCTGGTTTGACCATCCTTGGAGATACCAGCTTCGAATTCACCAGTACCACCGGCAATAATCAAGATAGCACAATCAGCTTGGGAAGTACCAGTAATCATGTTCTTAATGAAATCTCTGTGACCTGGAGCATCAATAACAGTAACATTGTACTTTGGAGTTTCGAATTTCCATAAAGCGATATCAATGGTGATACCTCTTTCTCTTTCAGCCTTCAATTTATCTAAGACCCAAGCGTACTTGAAAGAACCCTTACCTAATTCGGCGGCTTCCTTCTCAAACTTTTCAATGGTTCTCTTGTCAATACCACCACACTTGTAAATTAAGTGACCGGTAGTAGTAGATTTACCAGAATCGACGTGACCAATGACGACGACGTTAACGTGTTGCTTTTCTTTACCCTATAAAAAATGTTAGTATGGAGTCCATAACAAGACAAAAGTCAGATAACAAGTGAACTTGCGTCCAAGCAGTAATACATACCATTTTGATAATGTAATTTATAAATATAACTCAGAGGAAATGCTAATGATTTACGGTGTGAGCAGACGTAGAATAAGAAAAAAAAGAGAGAAAAAAAGAGAAAATAAAAAAAAATAGGAGTTAGAAAGTAGAAAGAAAGAAAGAAAAAAGAGGAAATCTCAGGAGGTTTTTATATCAAGATCAGCCTGGGGGACAAAATGAAAAAGAAAAAAATTTTTCTTTTTGTTCTTTTTTTGGTGGCGATGAAAAAAACTTTTTTTTTTTTTCATCGCCATCCATCGCCAATTGTTGTACACACTGCAGAGAAACTCCCCACTACCAGCAGGGCCAAAATCACCCAAAATACAGGAAGAAAAGTTTTCACGTTTGCTGTTAATGTAGGGTAACCCATGCTTAACCCATCTTTTCACTATAACTAAAGAAGAAAAAAAAATTTTCTTTGTTTTTTTCTTTTTTTTTCCCACGCTTAAAGAGAAAAAATTTTTAAGGACCTCTTTCAATTCCAATCTTTCTATCATGTAATCACTTTTTGCGTGGTTACATCCTTACACCTACTATGTTTATGAGGGTAACCCTATTTTCCAGCCTTACGTGAAACAGATATTTTTTTGCTATCATCATCAACAATAGACAGGAAAATGATATAACAACCATTACATGTTATTGACAGCAGTTGACATAATCAATTAGTATTCGCTGTGTTGATAATAATGTTATAGTAATCATATATCTTACTAGTCATATGCATAATTTTTTGCTGCATCAAGTGATGAAAATATGATAGAGAAAAAACTGTTACCTTCAAGAAGATCCAGACGTGGTCGATAACTTTTACACGTGCCTCGCGTGATCTGCCGTAAGAATGAATCTACTGGTTTGGTTAGGTTTCTTAGATTTCGTAGAATTCTTATATAAATATGACTACAGCCGTAAGAATTCAAATTTTCTTTCACATTGTTTTCAAGCTGTAAAAATTCCGGTTGATTTGATGTTATTCTGGACATGAATCTAGCTTTTTATCGTAATACTGTTTAAAAAAGAATATTTTAAATGATGATCATCATTATACTTTAAAAAAAATTTGTCAGCTGTGTGCCATTTCATTTTAGATAATAATTGTGAAAAGAATATAAATATGTTGGACAAATATGATAAGACTACATAAATTGCTTACGTAGAGATACGCCAGCCACACATAGATCATGCTCCAAATAGCATATCAATCAGATGAAATAATGAATCTGAAGCATCAATGTAATGGAATTCAAAACAGTTTTCCAAAGGAATTTTGTAGATAGTAAATAATTCTACAAAAGTACTGCATACTTTTGAGCCTGGTTTTCCTGGTTAACCCTGAGCCTTTATTTATCTCTTTACTAATATAATTGCTCATAGTGATGTGAGAGATTAGTTATTATATATATATATCTATCCATATATATTTTATCTATATGTCAATCTTCTCTTTCTATTATGAGATATACATAAGAATACATGGTGAGACGTGAGCTTTTTATACCGATTGTTATTTTTGACATCTGTTGTTGTTTACAGTTTTGCATTACGCAAGTGATCTCCATTTATTCAGACGATCTTCAGTAATCTTGATTAGTTAAGATGATTTCCTTATATGTCAGAGATCTACCTTTGGTATATCCAGTCTCGACACATTCCAATATTGTTCCATATTAGCTTTCAAGAACTTTTCCGTGTGAGAAAGTGGGAAATCAGATATGCTACCATTTATGACTGATGCTTGTGGTACTATTGTCAGTTGCTTGCATACAGTAGACAAGAGTAGTGGTATATTTACAAGACTACAAGTTATTTGGTATTATAGGATATATATATATATATATGTATATATGCACAATTATCAGTTGGATATAGAATAAAAATGGGTGATATCTTGAATGTTTCTATAAACATTTTGTAATGGTCAAGTATATCTTATGGGTTTAACAATAAATCTAAATGTTTGCATAAGGCTAAGAAGCAATAAATGGTTGCTCAATTGTAGAATAAATTAAAATAAATCTTGCAAAAATTAAACATGGTTGAAATACCACATGGTACGTATACCAAGAATTTCTTCAATGCTTGATTTATATAAATGACGTGCCCTATAAGACAATACCTCTTGAGCCTGATCTCTCTGGTTGTTTTATTTGTACGCGTACGGTTCCCTAAATTTATTCACGACGCGTCGTCGCCGTTGCCAAAGTGCGCACTGAACTTTCATGCTCGGCAGTTATTGTTAATTAACTGCGATGCGCGTGTGTGGAAGAATTCCAGACAGACTGGGTTGGATGTTGCTGGGCCTTGAATAATATTTTGAAAACAAACGGCAGGGCTGTTACCAGCCTAATTAATTAGCAGTAGCTGAAGTGGGCAGGCAGGGATTTCGAGGATGGTCCACAGTGTCTCCGACAATTAAAACTTGAAAGAAAAATAAAATACAAACATTACAAGAAAACAAGTTGTTTATAAGTGTATATATAATTTAATTATTTGAAGATCAACTATAGATAGCTTGAAACATAAAAAAGCTGCAATAAAGATTCTGCGATAATGAGAATTTTCAAAACAACGCCATTTCCTCAAGGCGAAAAGAATACAAAGAAATCGTTTTGTGTGACCATTGATTCTTCTAACCGTTGGATAGCTATCGGAAACAGTGATTCAACCATCCATATATACGATGAAGGAAGCTTCCAAGGAAACTCAGAAACTAACGAGAAAGAGGATGTACCTCAATATGATGATTTCAAACCAGTTTTGATTATTTCTTGTGGGGAGCCTTTATGTGAGTTCTATTGTGTTTCTTTTATTCCAACAGATAGTAAACATTCTTTACAACTCATTGCAGGTGACTCCATTGGAAGAATCCATATCTTTGAAATCTCCATTAAGGGTTCGGAGAGTATTCAGAACCCAGCACTATTAGACACATCAAGCATTCTTCTAGATTTGACGGCGGAACAAACGCCTGAAATCTCGGCGTTATTGTGCTCAATTGCAAATAATGAAATCAATTCTTCGAATATTAATGAGGATAATTCAATTATGGACATTTCTTGGTCTGCTGATAATAAGTTAATAGCATTCACATGTCTCAGTGGAAAAGTGTTTCTTTTTGACTCGCTGACTAAAAAGCTTATTCATGTGATTCATTTCCCACAAGACACAAACCATAATTCTAAAACACCAATAGCTTTAAAAACTCTTAGTTTCGATCCTACAAATAATTATCTTGCAGTGATGTCTAATGAAAAACAAGTGTACATATATCAGTATTTTTATGATTCTTCTTTACGCGTATTCTACAAGAAGCTTCTTCATACGATCAGTAAAAACTCTCAGAAATCTCTTCTTCTTACAAGATTTAATAGATTTAATTGGTGCCCGTCAGGATCTCTCTTAGCAGTTCCAAATTCTGCTATAGAGCCTTCCTTCACTTCGCTTTCCACAGGCACAAATAATTCACCTGCATCAATTTCTACAATCTCCAATGCAACGGCAAATGCAGCAGCGGCTTCTGCTCATGTTCCAATCAATTTACCTTCAGAATCAGGAAATGTTACCCATTCTTATTCGATTTCCACAGTTTCTTCAATTGCCATGACATCGCCTATTTCCAACTTTAAAAATGTTTATTTTTCTTTAATAGGTCACGATTTCTCATCTATAGAGACAGCAAAGTTTGCTCCTTATATGATGTCTACAACAGTTTCAGAAAGCTGCTCAGCTGGGACAATTAGTAATGAAAATGACAAGAGGATTGATAAAAAATATAATTACATAATTGCTACTACTGGTATTGATAGATCTTTAGCTATTTGGTCAACGAAATTTGAAAGGCCAACATTTGCTGCTGTGAACTTCTCGAAATCTTCAATCTTAGACCTTTGCTGGATGAATGCAAATTATTCATCATCGTCACTACTGAGAAAATTTGGATTGTTTGTAATTTCTGAAAATGGAAGCCTTGCATATTTGAAATTTAATAGCGAAAATGAATTCTCTGGCAGCCAGAGTACTTCAACTGATACCGGGACAAATAAGATAAAGAAAATTAATATGTCAATTTCAAGATTAAAGGAATTGGAATCTGCAAGATTGGAAGTGGTTAAACAACTGGGATTGAAACCTCTTGATGCTGCAGTAAAAATCTTGGAAGATAAAACGAAAAAAGAAAAATCTGCTGTTGATGAACCAAAAAAGGAAATATTACGATCAACAAGCAAAAAAATAGAAGATAGTCTGGACAAAAGTGATGTATTTACAAAAGACACCAATTCGGACAAGAATAAAGCAGTAAGTGTTTCTTCCATTTCAAACGCAATAACATTGGTGAAAAAGGGGACAAAAACTAAAAAGAGAGTTGCACCAACCCAAGTTCTTTCAACATCATCTGCTTCTACACAAAACTCAAACAAAAAACTTCAACATAACAGTATATCTGCAAAACTGAAAAGTGCAACTATAGTAAATGCATATGAAAAACCATGCTCAATAGTCTCTAAAGACGTTGCAAAAAAATATAATGAACTTGCTTCTATAAACAATGATCAAAACAGTTATGAGCTTCAAAAATCTAAAAAACAGAAGGTTGCAGAGCCTAGTGTGGAATTTCTTCATACTCAAACTATAATTAATGCTTCTCTTGCTTTCGCAAAGCTTCGCTTGGCATTTCCCAAAGCTGCCAAGAATATAATTTTGGAATTTTCAACAGATGCTAGTTCTTCACGCTCCAACAATAATAGTAAAATGATATCATCAATGAATTTTTCCACATCATTACAACTCCGTATTGTTAATGGATCAGGAAATGAGCAAAAACCGACAAGAGTCTCTCTCATTATGGCAGATCTGTATAAGGATTTAAAAGATAATAGCACTTCATCTGCAACAAGTACATCTGTATCCAATACAATAGACTCATCAAAAAATTCACATTCACCAATTGGATCCATGTCAAATTCCAAAACTAGATTGAATGGCTCAGCTGATGAAGATACTACTTTAGAACTGAGAGAAGTATTTGTCGATTTCATACCTAAATTGATTAATGTTGCGACTACTTCGGGAATCATGAAGGATTCTCAGAATAAAAACAGTATTGGCCAATTTTGGGCTGTAGCAGCCATGGATGGAACCATAATTGTTTATTCAGCTAGTGGTAAAAGACTTTTCCCAACAATGGTTCTTGGTGTTCCTATAAGCTTTTTAGAATGCAAAGATAAATATCTTATGGCAGTGACGTGCATAGGTGAAATGTATGTGTGGGATGTATGTTCAAGGAAAATACATTTTCGACCGGTTCAATTGTACAGTTTACTTGAACCCGGCTCTAAATATCTGGAAGAATTGCTTACCAAAGGTGATAATTTGACTATGTGTTCTATAACAGTATCTGGTGTACCTATTGTCACATTATCAAATGGAAATGGATATATGTATGATAAAGATATGGAAACTTGGTGTATAGTTAGTAATTCATGGTGGGTATTTGGCTCCCATTATTGGGATTCTACGAACTCATTTGAAAATGAAAGCAAGTTGACCAAATCAGATATTGCCACTTCAAATGATCGGAATGATAACTCTGGAATCATATCATTAATAGAATCCAAGACTAATGAGGAAATTTTAAGAAAGAGAAAGACAAATTTTATAAGGAATGCATCCAAGATGATTTTAGCTAAGCACGGTTATGAAAATTTGGAGATTAGCATTTCATTGGCGCACTTGGAGAATAAGATTATGATCGCTGATAAATTAGAGGATAACAGAGAATTTAAAAGATTATTGATTATTTATTGCAAAAGAATTTGTGAGTTGGCTTATAAGAACAGATTAGTGGATGTTTTCCTGGATTTGCTAGGCCCTTCGGGTGAAGATGAAGCAAATAATTCTGATATTGAATGGAATCCAATTATCTGTGGTTATAATAAAAGACAATTATTGAAGGAAATCATATTAGCTTGTGCTAGCTACAGAGAAGTTCAAAGAATTTTAGTTATGTATGGTAAAGAAATAGGATTAGTTGCGAGCAATATAATTGCATAAATAGAAGAAAAGACATCGATAATGAAATTTGTTTATTTTTTGAGAATACATTTTAATTTGCAATTTTTTCTTGTAATCTATAAACTTCTGATTCTAACTAAGGATTGTAGCCATCAATAACGATGTTCTGTTGCAAAGCAGCGTAATTATCGAAATAACTTTCAAACAAGTAAATCAATTTGGAAACATCATGAGAACCGCCAGTTTCCCTAATACTGTGCATACTCAATTGTGGATTACCTATATCCAAACATCTGATACCCAATTTAGAACAGACGATAGGACCAATAGTAGAACCACATGGGCTGTCATTACGTACAACAAATAACTGAAGTGGCACTTGAGCCTTTTCAGCACATCTTTTAATTAAAACTACACCCGGACTGTTGGTCATGTATCTTTGATTGGCATTAATTTTAACAACTGGACCCCCATTAATCTTTGGCTTATGATTGGCTTCATAATTTTCTTGATAATTTGGATGAACAGCATGAGCCATGTCTGAAGATAAAAAGAAAGACTTTGCAGCAGTTTCATATAAGTAACTATTAGTGTTACCAGCAGTTACACTTAAAGGCTCTTCATTAGCTTCATTTCCAGTTAAAGAAGCTAATCTATCAACGACAGAAGGAATGAAGTTAGAATCAGCACCTTGAGCAGATTTGGAACCAATTTCTTCATGGTCAAACATAGCAACTAATCTAATAGATGGTTCATTTTCCAAGTTAGAAGCCAGTTTTATAATAGCTTCTGTAGCACAATAACAAGAAGTTAAATTGTCCAATCTACCAGAGAAGATAAATTCATTATTGATTCCACCTAAGGTAGACTTGTTGTGATCATACAAGATTAATTCAAAATCTTCAATTTCAGATGCCTCAACACCGGCTTCTTCAGCAATGACTTTAATTAGTTCTGGACTGTGTCTTTTCACAACTGAATCTAAAGCATGGAATTCATTTTCAGTTAAGTCACTCCCGCCACAGCAACCCGGTTTTTCGTCCTTTTTTTGTTCATCTTCCAACCCAACAATTGGAAGGAGTTTAGTTTCTTTATTAAATTGGAACTTTTCATTGACGGATCTGTCCAAATGGATAGCTAAAGTTGGGATCTGAATAATTGGCTTGTCAACTTTCACCAATTTAGGAAATGTTTTACCATTTTTAGTAATAAGAATTCTCCCAGCGATAGATAAAGTTCTGTCAAAATAGGTGTGGAACAAACCTCCACCATAAGCTTCACATCTAACTTGAATGTAGCCGTTAGAAGAACTCTTTGAAATAGGTTTAACACGAAGAGTTGGAGAATCAGTGTGGGCACCAATGATAGCCATACCATTACCAGGTAGCCATTTCTTACCAACAGTGAAAGCAATAATGGACGAACCGTTTCTAGTAACAAAATAGGAGCCTCCTTTCTTAACCTGTCCCCTCCAATTAGTTTTTTCACTGAGCTCCTTAAAGTTAGCAGAAAGTAAAGATTTCTTGATGTTATCAACAGCGTGATAAGGAGTTGGAGTGTTGTTCAAAAAAGAAACAAAATCGGAAGCGTATTGTAAACTTTTGGCATTTGACATATTAGCTGATCAGTGAAATTACTTTGAGCGGAATTAGAGAAAGTATATTTCTTTTTGTTAGTATAAGCCTATATATCCAAAATCCTTTCGAAATATATGAATTACTATGATAAATAGGATATCTTTTATATTTTAGGTTTTTCAAAGAATATTATTCATTGTTCATCATGAAGAATTTTTAATTGGTTACCTTAATGCTAAGCTTATAGTTGCGGTGCGGTTACCAAATCAAGTACTATGGACCGTTGCGTTAAACTTGTCAGATTTATGTACAATATATACATGTCTTCAAAAAGGCGAAAAACACAGATTACATTATAATCTTATCAGATTTCATAGAGCGTTAACAATATCATTTTAAAAATCTGACATTTTTTTATTAGGATCAATGAATGTATGGAATAACCTACTGCTATCTATCTAGAAGAGTGATACCTTGGATTGTAGTTATTAATGTAATATATAAACATGTATTTTGGTCGATTATCTTTTCCAATTTCAACGGTGGACAGACTAGTTGTAATAAATAGTTAATGATAAGTGATCAGATGTTTGTACTGAAGAACTTAAAACGAGATACATCCAACTGAAATTTTTTAATCACTAAGAAATCAAATTAATTTACAGTATCTTATATGATATGGTATGAACCAGTTTTAAGCAACAATCTTTTCCGATTTATTTTATTGAATGCGTCCCATTGGCGCGAATCTTCCTTTTAAATTTAGAATAAAGAGATGGATTTTTTAGTATATTTTAAAGATAGCCGAACAGCATAAGAAGTTCAAAAACATTCCTTTTAATATGAAAGCCTATGAAATGTTACAGGTATATGTATTGTGATTAAACTAATTTAAGAAATTGATGAACCTAACATGAGAAAATATTACTGAAACAAGAAATTTCTAGTAGGTCATTCCCTAAATATAAACATAAAGAACAGAACTAAACAACAATCCTAAATATATAATATATACTGAAGCAAAATGTAATTGAAAACGAGCAAAAATCATTGTTGATCCAGAAACGCAGTACGAGTCGAACCTACCTACATGTTTCATAGAGAAAATGACAGTGGGGTATACATGACCCTCAATAATCATTTTCAAGTTGCCACAATCCGATCTATATTAAGTCTCAAATATATTTTACTTATCTTTCTTTTTCTTTTAGTTTGCTTGAGAACTCATCGTTGAGAGCTCTCTATTTAGTGATTTAGCAGGTCACACACTTCACCCTAGTTATTCCGTGGCTATTATGCGCGCTCCAATGTTACAACATGTAAGTCTCAATTGGAAATGGTCAGCCTTTCTTCCTTTAACCACGACAATACAACAAATATTTTATACCCGATAGACCATTAAGTAATTAAAAATACTCAATATTTCTTTATATATTCTGTGTGACAAATCCTTTATCAGTTTTGAAGCGAACTAATATAAAAGGAGGAGCATTGGTTAAATTTTTTTGAGAGATTGTTTCATCCTTTTTTTTCTTTTTTTTTCTTATATTTTTAATTAATATATCTAAATAATCACAATTCAGCTTTAGCTATTATTTTAAAATGTTTGGTCAAAAAAATTTTTTAATTGCAGCATCTACTCTTATTCCTAAAAGAGCTTTAACGATTATTGCTAACCCTGCAAATCGAACTCTTGTATGTTCAAGATTAGTAAAAGGTAAAGATATCTTAATTGATAATAAAACTGGCGAAATCTTTACACCAAGTCAATACCATCATCCCTTCTTCTCAAAGGATGAAATGGAAAATATTACTATATCACATAGGAAGGTTAACAATATTTCAGATTTTTTTGCTTATTACTTAGTCAGAACTTTAAGAAAAAGCTTCGATTTTATAAGTGGTTATAAACATCCAAATTACAAAATCAATGATGACGGTACAAAAAAACTTGTTGGTGAGTATCGTATAACTCCACAGACTTGGCTAACTAGATTTATTTTTTTGGAAAGTATAGCCGGTGTTCCAGGCCTGGTTGGTGGATTCCTTCGTCATTTGCACTCCCTTAGATTAATGAAGAGAGATAAAGCTTGGGTAGAATCTCTTTGTGAGGAGGCGTATAATGAAAAGATGCATTTATTGATATTCACAGCTATTGGGAAGCCTGGTTGGTTTTTGAAAAGTCTTCTTTGGTCTGCTCAAGGTGTTTTCACCAATTTATTTTTTTTTACTTATTTACTTTCTCCAAAGGCTTGTCATAGATTTGTCGGTTATTTGGAAGAAGAAGCTGTAATAACTTATTCTTCTTTCATTGAGGATCTAGAAAATGGTCATTTAGATTCCATGTTGAAGTTGGAAATTCCTGATGTTGCGCTAAGTTATTATAATTTGCCTAAAGATGCCAATTTCAGAGACTTGGTCCTTTATGTTAGAGCGGATGAAGCTAAGCATAGAGAAGTTAATCATACATTGGCAAATTTGAACCAAAAAACTGATAGAAATCCATTTGCTTTTGTTGCTAATAAGACTGTTCCACAACCAGTTAATGGTTTGAAGTACCATAAACCAGAAGGCTGGAATAGAGAAGAAATCCTAAACATTACAGAAAAATCCATGTAAATAAGTCTTTTTTCTTTTCACATATTATGTTGGTCAGCTTTGTAAATTAAATACTGCTATATGTATTTTGAAAAAAATAAAATAAAAAAATAATATCAATCACACAAGGTTTAGTATCTTCATGCTTTTTTTGTATTTATTCTTAGTATGATTGTCAATTTGCGACATAGGATATACGAAGGAAGATCACTTGCATACAGAAAACACTATTTAAATTAGTAATAATTTTAAGCAACACAAGATTTTGCAATTGCTATTATGAGGAGTTCACATTACAAGCATTCTTATATTATATCTCAGAAGGACAAACAAGAGCAAGATGCCATATATCAAATTATAAGTAAATAACATGTCCCTCTTAAACCAATATGTGTAGCAATATTAATTAGAGAGAAATAATGACTCGGAGCATAGACAGCCAAAATTGACTCAACCTCAAATTATTAGTAATATATATTTTCTTAATATAAAGTTGATCTTGTTCAATCATTTCCTTTCTTTTTAAAAATTTCAAATTGCGGAAATATCTTTCTTGACTGAAGTGAGTTTATGTGCAATTTTCTAATAAGTTTTGTTTCATACTAAAAACAATTCAGCTAGTTAGCAAATATTTCAATACACAGAATAAAGTAAAAAAAAAAATGAAACTTACTTTTAGTTTATCAGAAAATAAAGATGAGATTTCTTTGATTGACGCATAATTTGCTGCAAAAACCTATAATGAATTTGTTAGCAAACTTCACACTTCTCTTCAAAAAATAAGTCGGAGATTGCAAAAATGATACTTACCTTTCGAGTTTGAGAATCAAATACAAAAGGGTATACGCATTGCAATTTGTAAAAGCATAACTGAAAAATTTGATTGATTGGTTCTAGTACAGTGGCTTGAAAATTTGTTATTTGAAAAAATTTTTCTTCATCAAAATAATTAAATAATTCATTCCATGTCAACACTTTTTGCTTATTTTTACTTTCATCAATTATGAAATCTATTTCGATATCCTCAAACTTCAAAATTTTGCTTGGAAATAGAGTATTAAAATCATGATATACGGAGGAATTGAAAATTAAACATTCCAAAGTTACTAATAATAATGTGTTAATGCAAATGTCAATAACAAATATGTAATATCTAAAAAAAATAAATAATATTCAGAAGAAGTTATTACATACATTCAAAACATCCTGATTTACATTTATGTATCTGTATAGTATAATTTAGATACTCAAGGCACTTAAAATAACAAAAAAAGATCTGTTGTTAATTACTTAATACAATGCACGATTAATATTCTATTTCTTTTTTTGAAAGTGACATACCTGTTGATTTAGATGCATAGAGAATATGTTGAATAATGAATCATGACATTGTTCCTCATCATCATTTATTATGTTGAATCTAATCTAAAATAATAATAATTGTTAGAAACATCATATATATGTTCAATTTTTATTATCATAATATAGAAATAGTTATACTAACCTTTATTTTTGGAAGAGACGGTAGTATAATGTAATCTTCTAACTGTGATCCTTGAATATCTAGATTCTTTCCTCCAATTGTAATTTTTTCAGTTACCAATGATTTGTAAAATATATTGTCTTTTTCAAACTTCGATAGCTCACACATTGATTGTCTGTTCATATTGTAATAATTCATTGATTTATGTTTACTAGTATGGAGCATACGTATATATTCAAAGGAAAAAAAAGAATTACCAGTATTTGGTAAGTGCTCATGGAGTATTCGTAATTTTTCTGCTTCCCAGAAGCTCGCAAAACAAATTTGACAAACACAATAGAAGAAACAGAAAAAAAGTGACGCGTGCAACCTAAAAAAAAAAATACCCCATGAATCAGAACCAATCATATGGATGAAGCCTTAACATCCTTTTTCTTTGATAAATCATCTAAAATAAACTGCTTTTTCTCAATTTCTTTCTCTTGCTCGTAAAGCAATTTTTCATAATATTCTTTGTATTTCAATTTGCTTAGATCATACTGTACACTTAATTTTTCTTTTTCTAGTTTACACATGGTAATGAAATTCTCCGAAGTCTCTTGAAGCAAATTTACCATGTGATTATATCTGATTTGTTTCAATTCTTGTAGCTTTTCCATTAAACTTTGGTGATCTGTAATCGGAAGGTTTGTAGGTAACGTTGTGTCATTTATAGATTCAAATACCTTTCTAAGGGAATCTATCGGAACAATTTGTGGATCAGTAATATCTGCATTGTAGAAAGAGTCACGCAGTGCATCTTCATTAGCAGAATTGAAAAATAAGTTCTTTGATGAAACTTTACATTTTTGATACCCAATATGTTCGTTTGCTTTATCACCAAAATCAATTGGTTCATTCCTTTTAATGGTATGCGGCTTTTCTTTCTTGTGTTGATGAGGCTTCTCAGATGCATTCTTTTTACGTTTGCGATTTAAAATTTTATTTCTGCTTATTAGAACAGTTTCATCATCACTTTCTATATCTGAAAGAACAATATATGTTTGAAGCGAAGGATCGTTTGAAATATCACCTGACTTTCTATTGCTCTCCATCTTTTTTAGCGCATGCATTCTGGTACGAGTTCGTACTCCTGGTCCATCTGTACTATCCGAAATATCTTGATGTATAACCTCAGGCCCCACTTTTTTAATATCCTCAGTTTCAACTTCAGTGACTTTCAGATCTTCCTCATCTGCACCAACATTGATAGTATCGAGGCTGTTTCTGCTGCTCTCACTGGTTCTACTGCTCTCACTGGTTCTGCTGCTCTCACTGGTTCTGCTGCTCTCACTGGTTCTGCTGCTCTCACTGGTTCTGCTGCTCTCACTGGTTCTACTGTTTTCACTGGTTCTACTGTTTTCACTGGTTCTACTGTTTTCACTAGTTCTACTGTTTTCACTAGTTCTACTGTTTTCACTAGTTCTACTGTTTTCACTAGTTCTACTGTTTTCACTGGTTCTACTACTAATGCTATTTGTAGTGCTATTATTTCTGGGGAGCCTTCTCCGTCTTTTGATATTTAGTCCAACCTTTTTAATAATCCTATTATAAGTTTTAACGTCATATTTCGTACGCCTATCATTTCTACTGGTATCTATCTTTATAAGTTTGAAATCCGGATTATAGGGATTGGATAAGAAAGGTTCGTTCAGCAGCATTAGTTATTGTTTTTATATTTGACACAACAATTATGTGTTATATGCTCGAATTAAAGACGAATGGAATTCAATAAAGTAATGAATAAAGGTGCAATTGATTCTTGGAAGTTTTAAATAAGAAGAATCAAAGAAGGCCAAAACTTCCTTCCAACATATATATAGAAGGGGGGAAAATGTTTACAAAAGAGGAAATTTCTAAAAAAAAAAAAAAAAAAAAAAGGGAAAACAAACGCCCATAAAAAAGTATTATCAGAACAGCTGCACGCGTCAGTCAGCTTGTTAGTCACTAGATCTATTTAAGAGATATAGAAGATAAATCAAAAGTAGGAACTAGGTACATAGTGGCAAAGTACAAGCTGATGTATTGGCAAAATTCTTTTCTCATAATAATTGATGGTAAGCGATGTATTATTGCTTTATTATAATATCACTGTTTGACACAAGGATACTTTAAAATTATCGGAATACCAAAAAATAGGTTGTAAAACGCGTCAAACATTTTGAATAAGATATAAGATATTATACCATTTAATTAGTCATATACACATCTGAGTAAACCCAAAACTTCTTGACATTAAATAAATCTGAATTATCGTTCTTTAATGAGCGGCGTCATATGGTATGTATGATTTGTATTATCAAGACAAACATTTCCGCTACCCGGTATGCCTGACCGGAAACGTTATAGATAGGAAAATTTTTATCCTGTTTTTGTTTCTTTTGTTTCTTTTTTTTTTTTTTTTTTTGAATGACTTACTAGTTTTATGATATTAATCTAGTCATTGTATTGTTCAGGAGATGTGCAACACCAGTGCTTTTTTTTGTATTTTATCAGGAACAAGAAAAGTTCGTTGTGCAAACTAGACTCCACGATATAAGATTGTCATCGATAAGGATATATCAACATCAAGATGAAGGCGGAAGCTCCGAATTCTATTAAAATTCTCTCTGGTAACTCTCATCCAGACCTTGCCAATAGAATTAGTAGCATCTTGGGTACAAATGTTTGCAGGGTAGTTGCAAGTAAATCCCCTAATAACGAATCTCAGGTTATTATTGGTGAATCCGTTCGTGATGAAGATGTATACATTGTACAAACGGGTATTGGTGAACATGAAATAAATGATTTCTTGATGGAACTTCTCATGATGATTAGAGCTTGTAAGAATGCTAGTGCTAGAAAAATTACCGCTGTCATTCCAAGTTTTCCATATGCCAGACAAGATAGAAAGGATAAAAGCAGAGCTCCGATAACTTCTAAATTGGTTGCAAACTTGTTACAAACAGCAGGTGCTGACCACGTCATCACTATGGATTTACATGCTTCTCAAATTCAGGGTTTTTTCAGAATCCCGGTAGATAATTTATATGGTGAACCTTCTGTTGTTAGATACATTGAAGAAAATATTAACATCAATGAGGCCATTATAATTTCTCCGGATGCTGGTGGTGCGAAAAGAGCCGCTTCTTTAGCCTTTAAGTTAAATTTGAAATTTGCTTTAATTCACAAAGAGCGTGCAAAGGCTAATGAAGTTAGTAGAATGGTTTTAGTTGGTGATGTCACAAATAAGATTTGTATTATTGTTGATGATATGGCAGACACCTGTGGTACTCTTGCTAAGGCAAGTGATATTTTGATAGGGCATGGAGCTAAGAAAGTTCTAGCTATTGTCACTCATGGTATTTTATCTGGCAATGCCGTCAGTAATATCCAGAACAGCAAATTGGATAGTGTTGTTTGTACAAATACTGTCCCGTTTGATGATAAGATGAGACAAACTAATAAATTGAAACAAGTTGATGTTAGTCCTACTTTGGCTGAAGCTATACGACGTCTCCATAATGGTGAAAGTGTTTCCTATTTATTCACTCACTCATCATAATTCATATTTAAATTCCTTTTTTGCACTCTTATATAGGACAATATTTCGTTATCAAGTTTACATATGTATTGTTTTCTGTTCTGTATGTAGAAATCAAAAAGAAAAAAATACATGCATGCAACGTACTGAAGCTTGAACAACAGGATTAAACGAACCCTTAAAGTATTTTGATATGAATGCAAATACAGTTTTGTTAAACACTGCTGATGTAGGACTCTTTAAAAAGTATAAGATACGTGGTTCAATATTCGTTATGTGCAAAGTGTTTCATGACTTTTTTCAATGTAAGCTGCTATCTATATCTATATGAAATAAAAATTGAAAAATAAACAAAACAAAAATAGGATTTACTAGCCTAGTCGCTTCTTGTAACTAACAGATAAATGATGGAAACTAGAATAACCAATAAAGTGATAAAAGACCAACTCACACGATTATTATCTTTTCCAGTTTTATTATTTTTAGAGTTTTTTTCCGATTTCTGCAGTTCACTATTTAATTTTAGCATTTGCTCAGCCCTTAAACGATCTTCAGGATCCTTTATACTATCTAAGTCAGCTATGGAAGTTTCTTTTTTGTCCTGCTTTATTTTAATATCCTCCATGACTGCTTTTTCCATTCTTTTTTTTGCACTTTGTGCAGCAATAAAATTTTCGTTTTCTGATACCAACTCAGGAAATAATTGAATGAATTTCAAGTCATTAGAATTATTCCATGCCCTGCTTTCGGCAGCTAATTTGATTTTGACACCATCTGTAGTGGCTATCGAACCTGTTGTTTCTTCCGTACCGGTCATAAAACTTAACAAGCCTGTCAATATAGTAGAAACACTCCATGCAGGATTCCACGTATCTGGGTGATAGTCGCTCATAGATAAACAAAGTCTTGTATTTGTACGGAATCTTCCACTTGGAGTGATCATCCTAATAGCCGGCGGCTTGAATGGGTAATCTGATTGGAAAATCAATGTACCATGGTATTGCCCGCCATTATATACAGAGTCTGAAGGACCAGTAATCACATAGTGCCATTCTAATATATTCTTTTCATTTGGTTTGGCAACAACGTATTGTGGGGGATTTTTTACTATGGCCTTATATTCTCTTGTAAGTCTTTTCTGCGCTTGAATAGTAGCCATTTGCAAGTTTCTTAATATTCCAATTAAACAGTTTTCTAGTTGTTTGCACTGTAAAGTAATTATAATGATATACTATTTATATTCCGTTTCTGTTTCATATCAGGAACATAAGTACTTCTTCAATTTATTGTTAAACCTAGAATTACATTACTTTACGTACTGCACGTTCTATTAATTTATTTAGAGAAGTAAAAAAACAAAAAAAACAAAATCACACCAGCATTGAAAAAAAAAAACAACCAGCATAATTCATAAATGGTAAACACACCCTTAAACCTTTAATCCTAACACCAGATACAATATTGTTATTTATTACACATGTTTCAACATGATTCAGCAATTATGACCATTTATTACGCTATATAGATTCATGAAATAATAACAAAGCTTAAAAAAAGTTAAAATAGGTTTTAAGCAATACTCTTCTTTTTTTTAAGTGTTCCGAAAATGGATCTTCTTCTACCGACACTGCTAGCATTATTACCTTTATCGCTTACTGGCAGAACTATCTCTGTGGAGTCTACATTAACATTCAAAGGTGATCCAGCACCTTTGTTTTCTGCTGAGCCAATTACCGAATTCGGCGAAACAACAGCAATTTCATTTTCATCATTACTATTATTTTGAAGGGTTTTCAAGCCGTTTGCAAATGGAGATTTTTTGAAAACCATACTTCTTGACCTGTTGGGTTTGGCATCGTCAACCATACTATTATTATTATGTATACTCATGTTATTACTACTACTATTATTTATGGTATTGCCATTGTTCTTCTTGCTGCCAAAGCCATTGATCCAACCAAACGCACTACTGCCCCCATTAGAACTTGAAGAACTATTCATTGATCCACCATTAGATGATAGTGCCGAGTTTTCATTAACACTTTCCGTGAAAGATGTATCAACACGGATCGCATTATTTGTAGCTGATGGTGTCTCAGAATTTTTGTTATGATGGTGAATAATATTGTTTAGATGCAAATTTGCACCAATAGAATCATCCGAGTTGGTAGTCACAATACTACTCTTCCTTTTGCCGAAGTCTGAGATTTTAAATGAATAATTTCCGAAGACTCCTCCAACATTATTGCTATTATTGCTATTATTGCTATTATTGTTATTGTGGTTGTTACTGGTACTTGAATTTGTATTTACACTTGTAGTGTCCGAAGATACTTCGATACCAGTGGAGGTAGCTTGACTGATCTTACTAACAGTACTCTTTCTTCTACTGTTATTAAGATGGGGACCGTTATTAGTACTGAGGGAAGCCCCATTGTTATAAGACTTCTTATGAACTTCCATCATCTCCTTTTCAAATTGATATTTTGTCACCTCATCAATATCAAGATTTGTTGGATTGAAAAGCGTTTTATCTAAATATTCTTCTGGACTAATCATACGATAGAATAAAATATAGGCACTGGCAAGTCCAGGTCCGTCACCAAAAAATTTTAAAACAAAATTTTCATCGATAGATTCAACTGTTTCGTCATCAAATAATAACCATCCATTAGTCTCTGTTTTCACTAATGAAACATAATGGCCAAAAGTCGGACCGCCTCCAAGATGAACAACAACAGAATATAACTCATAGAAATTATCTTTGTATTTGTTATCTTCAGTAACGTTGCATAGCTTCATATAAAGAGGATATGACACTCTATGGAATAATTTTGTGAAATTATTAATACTTTCATTAAACTTGAATCGTTTCATGTGTAGAACTAAATTTAATGGTAGTTGTTTGATGATCATTCTTTTCGTTGCTTCTTGTAAAGCACAACATGTCTCACAATAGAATTTGTTATCCTCACATAAAATTTCTTTAGCAGAGAACTGAGCTAAGCAAGCATTTAAAGAAGAACTATCCATGTCTAAAACATCAACTGATAAATCTAAAAATTTCTCATCTCTTGAAGTGATCAGTTCACATTTCAAACATTTAGTTTCAGACACTAAAGACCCTTCAAAGATTTCAGATGCAAAATTAATTTCTTTTTGTAGGTTCGCTAATTCTTCTTCGTTATCATTTCTATTGTTTTGCAAGAATTGTTTTCTTTGTTTATAATAAAATCCTATTTTTTCAAAGATAGCATTAATTAAATAATTAAAAAATTCATGGGCATCTTGATGTCTATTTCTATGAAACATTGAATTTTCAGTTTTTAAAACTTCAAATAACCATGATAAACTAACAACGCCGATTTGGCTTTCATTTTCAACCATGGTTTCAAAAATGTCTTTTAAGGCATTATATAAATTAGTTTCGTTTTCAACTAATGAATGGTCAATGTTTAAGATAGGTCCATCAATTAATGCTTGTTTTTTACGGTTATCAGAAACAAAGCTCGCATAATCATCAACAATACCAACAACAGCGACATTTTTGTTTGGAAATTCAAAAGACAATTTGATGTTAGATAACCCTGGATATACTGCACCTATATTTGATCGATAGACAACCAATTCTTTACCGTTATTTTCAGATGCAGGAATAACAATCTTTGTTAAACTTTCATTAGCAGAATTTTGATTGGAAGAATTGCTAACGCTTTGACTATTAGTATTATTATTATTATTTGTGTTACTATTAGAATTATTGATAGTATTATTTTGATCATCTTTTTTCTTATTCAGGAAAAAGGACATTCTTCTTTGTTTTTCATTATTGTTATGATCTATATCGTTATTGCTTTCATTTTCATTATTTGTGGTATTATCAGTATTATGGTGATCATTGATATTATTATTCGCATTATTAAGATTATCTTTTCTGGAATTTTCTATGTTTCTATTAGCCAAAATGAAATTATGGGTTGCTTTACCATCCATTTTCAATTTTCTTTCTCTTTGATTAATTTTGCCATGTTTGTTATCACTGATACTTGATTCCAGCAAATCAATGGGCATAGAAAGGATATAATTTCTAAAGTCTTTAGTGTAAAACAAGCTCTGTAAAATAGAATTACAGTAACAACTAGCACCAAGGTTTTCCATTCCATAAATTTTTTCAGAACCGTCACCATAAGGTAAATCAAAAACCATTCTTGTACTACAAGATTTCGATCTTTTCCTATTTGGACGAAGAATGTTACTGTGAGTTACACTATTAGGATGAATATTTGTACTGCCATTTTGTTGTTTCTTAGGAAATAGCTCAGCTGGAACTTTTGTTAACCTTTGTGGAATCACCTCAAGCTGAATTGGCGGACTTATTACTGTATGCATACTATTATCATCATCACTTTCTGTGTCGTAACCATTGCTAACACTACTATCTTCGTGAGTGCCACTTTGGGGATTCCCATTGCTTGGAGAATCTTGATGAGTAACAGGATTATCAATTTTTATATTCTGTATATGTACATCAACACTGTTACCATTATTATTAGTACAGTCATTATCCAGATTTTTATCAAACGGGTTAATGGTATCTAAACTTTGACGCTCAGTGAACTTTACAGGAGTACCAAAGGATGTTACGGGTCCACTAACGAGTCCATCTTGATCATTTTTAAAAAAACCGTCGGAAGGCATTGAAGAGTATTGTTTAGGAGTTGACAAAGAATTTGGAACTAACGTGCTTTTTGAATTAATCTGACCTTTGTCTCGGCGCTGATGGAACATCGGGGATCGAAGATGCTGTAGATTGGACTTCAGTGTGCTACTACCGTGAGAATCAGAATCATGGTTGTTGTTACCACCATTTTCGGAATTGACGTTTTCAACATGCTGAGCAGCAGGATGGTTTTTCTGTTGAGGAGGGTGGCTTTTCTTAGTGAACGAGAAACTGGATAATCTTCTTTTGTAGCTGGCATTACCATTTTCATTATTACCGTTCATTATTTTCTTCATTTTTGAAATGTTTTGTGGTAGAAGGCTGGCTATCAAGGAAGGAGATAGCTGAAAACGAATGAATTAGATGCAAACAGATATGCTAAATAAAATTTTTGCACTATGATTAGCGGTGGCAAAGTAGCTGTTTATATAAGGAAATGCAAATCAACTAAATATAGCACCAGTGAATGACAAATACTATTGAATATATATTTTGCAGACAGACAAGCGAATAAGTAAATAAAATATACGCAGATAGGTTTTTAACGGTATTTAGATATCAAATAAGGAAAGACAGGCAGATTGAGTGAAACGCCGGTATTAGATGATATAGCTTATATCAGTTACGGAAGTGTTTATTTCAACATCAAATGAATCTCAAGATTTATATGTATATTTACTTCACTCGAGAATGAATACTGTTGGTTTTTTTTCTTTCTTTTCCTTTCTTTTTTTTTTTTTTTAAATTTCCTTACTAGTTTTATTGTTCTTCTCTCTTTTTGCAGTGCGACTCAATTGAATCAGCCGGTGTGCAGGCAAATCCACTATTATCAGTCAAATTGGGGGGAGACGGCTACGGTTGAGCCTGAGACTCTAATAGCATTTCCAAACGTACCGGAAGAAAGAGAGTTCAAGTAAGATTACACAAAGATGACAATGTAGTTAAATTTTAATGCTTGAAGGATACACTAATAAGAGCCTATCCAATCACAGCTGCGGGGAGAGCGGTGCGAAAAGAAAGGAGGGATGCACGCCTGCTGGAAATACGTGGCCGCAGCCGTTTGCTTGGGCTGGGCTGGGCTGGGCTGGAAGTTTAGCCCAGGCAAGTCCGGCCCGTGGCGCTGTATATACAGGCATACACATATTAAGCGGCGCATTTTACAATAAGCTTAAGCAAACTATCGCAAAGTCCTGATTGTCTGTTTCTCTGTTGAATAATTCTTTGTCCTTTCAGAGAACAGATAAAGATTTTCGGCTCCTGACGGAATAAACAGACAATAGAGAAAAAAAATAGAAAAAAGAAAGAAAACATGTTATGCGGCGATGGCCAGCAACCACCACATTTTCCCATAAGGGAGACTGGGTCCCAAAAACAATTATGAAAGATATCGTTGTTTATGATCATGGTAATGGTGATCATTGACAAAAATATTACTTGAATGATCGAATGCTTACTAAACTGTCAAAATTGACATGCATTGAATGAAGCAGTTGAAAAGCATTGCTGAATTCCATATTCTGTTCTACGGATTCGCCTAGGCGCTTAACGAACAACCACTGGCACCTAACGATGTTCAACAAGCGTTATTATTATTATTATTATTGTCATTATTTATAAGTGTGATTGGTATTTATACTATTTGATGGCCATCAGTGGGTACCGTCGACGTTTGCAAAGCAATAAGGGAAGAATACAAATCAAAAATCTTCACCTTCAATAATAATAGTACCAAAGGCATGCTGAGTCTTCAACTTATCCAATGCCTTGTCTATTTGGTTGAACTTGAACACGGAGCTGATTTTCACAACCAATTGGTTGTTCTTGATCATCTCTAACCCTTGTTTAAGCAAAGCAGTTTGGCTTTTAACGTCTCCTGGAACAAAATCCAAGTATCTATAGTTGATGCCTGTCACTGACGATCTAGTAAGATTTGATAACGAGAGATTATAATTCGCCTTGTAAATAAACTCATGCTTCTTCTTGTAATCAGCCTTTTTGTCACCTACCAACGTAATATAGTACCCAGTTTTCTCTTTCAAGATTTCTTTATGGTTGTTAATTAACACGCTCCCACCAATAAAGTCAACAATCAAATCAAATTTTTTGTTTGGATATAGCACCTCTACTTCGTTGCCATTTCTATCAACCATACTTTTCTTACCATTCTTTAAAAGCGCAGTGATGGATCCAAGTAAATCATATTCTTTCTTGTAATCGATAATGACTTCGCATCCAAGATCTCTGACAAACTCGCTGGCACTTCCAGAACAAATTCCCGCTATATTTGTCACATGGAACACATTTTTTAAAAGTTGAATGAGTTGCATACCTGTATCAGTAGATGCACCATTAATTAAAACACTAGAATTGGAATTCAATCCCCCGCTTGAAATACTGTTGATAATTTGGAAAGCTGTTAAATAATTATAACTCCAACATGATAACTTTTCGTAACTCGTAACACTCAAAGTTTCATTATCCACCTTCACCACAGTGTCTTTATTCACATCTAACAAAATATGGGATGCTGAACAGCCTTTACCAAATAAATGATAGTATAAACCACACACCGTATCACCTACTTGAAAATCAGTGACATTACTTCCTACCTCATAAACTTCTCCACTGAATTCCCTACCAAAACCTTTCATAGCACCTGTCAAATCACTAGTATAATAATTGTAAATCTTCAAATCTATTGGATTAATAGCAAAATATTTCACACTGACTATAATAGTGTTGGGTTTTACTGGAATTTTAATTTTGCCATAATTTGGGATCTTAGGAAAAAGCTTATTATTGTTATATGTGATTTCTTTAACAGGCTTATATTGAACATGTCTTAAAGGTCTGGCAACTCTAATTTTTTTAGGTTCTCCGTTATCTTGAGGCAATTCCTTCGGGGTCTTGACAATATTTTGTGGTTTATGATTCTGAATTTCTGCAAGCAGTTTCTTATTACTCTCACTCAAATACGGATTAACTTGAACATCAAGTTCATCCGGGGTTAAGTTTTCTTCATTGATGTTAAATTGTCTAACGTCGTCGGCAAAATGGATATGTTTTTTCATGATAATACTTGTTTTTGGTAGAATCTTCTTATTAACTAGCTACTCACAACTTTAAGCATATGAATCAGAAGTTTTCTTTCTTTTTGCCTTCTTTTATATACATATTCTAATTAAACCATAAATTATTGTGCTATTCAGTACTATATTTCAATTTTTCATTCATTCTTCAATATTTTTTTCCTCTTAACTCTAATAGGCGGCAGAAAAAAAATTTCTTTATCGCTCTGAGAATTTTTTCTTTTGTTTTTATGTTTTTTTTTTCCGCGTTATTAGGTCATAAAATACTATACATGAACCTTAACCTTTACTCACCAATACCCAACATAAATAAAGCATTCAACACCACAACATTTATGTATGTACATTGTCAAACAAAGCTGTAATATATGTCAGTCAGGCATATGATTGAATTAAAGTCTGTTTTATTTTCATATGGTTATAAGATATCATCGCATTGGTCCTTGTTTTAGCACATTCTTTCCCTCTGGTTTTTTCAATATCTATCCTTTGCTTTGGCTCTTTGTTGCATCATTTGTTTCTTCAAATATCCAACAGATAAAATTTCTTTTTAGATGGCGATTTAAGCTGTTGTTATAAAGATTCCAAACTGCATTGTTCTGAGCAAATATTGAATTCTAGAAAATGTTCAGATATTTTGAAGTTTAAGAAAGCATTATTAAAAAGAAGTCTATAGATATCGTATAAAACTTCACTAGAAAAAAAAACTGAGGCGTTCAACTTAAAGATGTCTCTGCACATTTTATTTTCCTGAAATTACCTCTGCAATATTTATGACCCACTTGATGTTAGTATTTTTAATGCTAATCAAATTCTTTTGTTTAGATATGGTATCTTTCTATATATTATTTGAAAGTACTTTAGCTCCATTATTATTCATCTTTCCTTAATCAATAATTAAAAATTCTTTTTAATTATCTTCAAAAAAAATTATAATTAATACTTTTAGTTTAACGGTAAAACATAAGTCTACTGCATGATCAGTAAAATAAAACTTACCAAATCTTAATTAGCGGTTAACAAATACTAGAAATGAAGTTTAAGAGGCATATCCTAAGTAAAGAACCTGTATTCTATTGATCTTGCGACTATACTCAATATTGGGTTTCCATTTGATCAAACTTATGGCCTGATAAGTTATACATATTATACAAACCATATATATTTCCATACCAATTTTCTGACTTTTTTTCAATTCTCATTTTGCTCAATGAATGTGAAAAGTTATAGAATATATATATACATTCTGAGGTATAAATGGGAATTTAAATGCTTTATTCATCCAAATCCACGTGAAGTTCAATAAAGTCAATTATCAAGTTGATACTTTATTCAAATCCTTAATATCATTATACTACTCAGCTTGAAAAACACTAAACCATCAAATATATTAGAACAGATAAAATAAAAAAGAAAGTGGCAAGAAGTAAAAAGAAAACAGGAAAGATAGTAATAGTACGAGATTCAGATGCTGGTCTGCCTTGATAACTGTAGCCAGTCATTCTAATCAGCATATTCAATTATTTATGCGACATAATGGTATATCTTTTGTGATGGATGCAGCTTTAGTTAACATCAAATTGTTCCAAATCTTCAGGTTCAAATATCACCTGAACCATTAAGGAGCAAGTTGGACAAACAGCAATATCTTCTCCATCCTTTAAGTCTTCCAATAAAATTTGAAACTTATCACCACAAGGACATGGGTATTGCAAAAGGCCAGTATCTGCATCATATGTGAAATCTTCAATCTCTATCTGATCGTAAGTTGAGGACATTTTCTATTATTTTTTTACCCTGTACTATATCTGTATAAATGCATCTACCAATAGAATATATGTATATGAAAGCAATGATTTAATACTGAAATTCGATTATATATAATAAATTAATTAGACCAAAAATTTGAAGTGCTTTCATTGAAATTTGGATTTTTGCCCTCCACAACGCTTTTTAATTATTTTGTCTCTTTCTTTTTTATAGATGAGCCGTTAAGAACAAAGGAAAAGATGATACTGTATGAAAGATGAAACTGATTCTATGCGCACAAGCAGACTCCATTTTTTTCGTGAAGAAAATAGCTTACTTAACTTCGTTAAGTACAATAAAAGCAAACGGTACAGTTAGTTTTTCAGCATCATCAAATACACAATAAGAATAGTTGCAAAATTGCAGCAATTTCATTAGAAATAGCAGTGATATCAAAACACGGTTACATTTTTGATGTTCTTTTTATTTCGGAAAAACTTTTTTTTATTCATTAAATTAATAAAAATAAATATGGTACACACACAAAAATCACTAATAAACTACTAAAGTAAGCTCAATAGGAATATAAAGTGGGAAAAAGATATAGAAATCAAAATAGAAGATAATGAAAATACTTAACCGCTGAACAAGGCTAAGAGAGAAAAACTAGAAAAATTAAGTAGGGAAAAAGAATGTAAAAGAGATTAAGAAGTTAAAAAAAAGAGCTAGGAAAATAACTAAATTGACAAAATTTCTTTATAAAAAAAAGGAAAATAAAAAACAAAACAGATTTATAGAGAGCGTTAGCAATAAAAAGGAATAATTGAGATAATGATAAAACGGAATAATCGATTTTCAGGAAAGACTTAAATAAATTCTTTGATGTTGATGTGTCATCTAGCAAGCAGATGGTTTCATATAAGGGGATGGAGTTGAGATAAATTCATAATGTATGAGTTACTGTTTATTGTTTTGGGACTAGTGAAGGTAAAGGTAACTAGTTTTTAGTTAATTAGTTATAAGTTCATCTTAGTTGTTTTAAAGGAACATCATTAAGTAGGCACCAGCAACAGCAAGAGAACCGGCAGCAGCACCAGTACCCATGTTTCTAGTAGGAGCATCACCCTTAGAGACAGAGGAGGACTGAGACTTAGTAGAGGAGGAGGAGCTTTTGAAAGTCGATTTAGTATGTGCAGTGGTTAAGTCAGTCAAAGAGGCAGAGGAAGTAACGGAAGTAGAGTCTTGGGTAGAGAAAGTTTTGTTGTTGTAACTGGAGGTATAATTAGAGACAGAAGTGTAATTAGAGACAATAGAAGTGGTATTGAGAGAAGTGTGGGTATGGCTAGTAGAGGTTGAGTTGAAAGAAGTGATTGAAGAGGAAGAGGTAGAGGAGGAAGAAGATGAGGAAGAGGTGGTTGGCACAATGGAGGAGGAAGAAGAAGAAGAAGAGGAAGAGGTGATTGTGGAGGAAGAGGAGGAAGAAGTGGAGGAGGTAGCAAGGACAGCCTTATCGAGACCCTTAACGAAAGAAGTAACAGTTTGAGTGGTGGTCAGGGTGGTGAAGGTGTCAGCAGAAACAAATGAGGCAGCTAATAACACGGTGGATAAGATTTGGAAATTCATTATGATACGATTTTTATATTGGAAGAAAAGGAAAGACTAGGTTAGGATTACTGTTTGGGTGAACTGAATAAAATATTCAAGTTGAATGCTTTTGCAAAAAAGAATGTAGAAGTGGGAGGATAATAAACGAATGTTGAGTTATGGGGAGAAAGTGAAATTGGGAAACAAAGCGTTCAAAAAGAAAGAAGCGAACACAGGAAATGGCTGTAGTTTTATACATTCGACCAAATTTCTGTAACAGAATCAACTTCAAAAATATCCCTTGATTTTATTATATCACCGATAGTTTTTAAGAATAAAAGAAAATTTTTTTTTGTTTGTTTTTTAGATTTATTTTGTTTTGTTTTGTGTTGTTTTTGCACTGCAAGATGACCCAATTGGGAAATAAGTGGGACTCTACTTGGTTCTGCCTTGCGTATCTTAGCCTAACTCTGACAATTCTATCCATATAGTATGCGTTGAGATGCTGAAATTGAGCAAATTAGAGGCCTAAAGAAAAGAAATGGATATCCAGTAACATGGATGCGTGCATATATGCGTGCACGTATGTAGGATTATGCAAGGTCTGCATCAATACACATTACAATAGTTTTATGTAGCTAAGTTTTGCAAAAGTGTGTGTACACACCCCATATGAAAAATAACGTGGATCATTGAATGTGCGGGAGAGATTTGTAAGGTGATGAATGCAATGCTAGATGCGCCTATTGTGGTTGGTCCTTAGGTGCACTTAGTTGAATTATTCTATTTGTTTTTTTCCGTTTTTGGACAGAGCTTTATCTCTTTTCAGCTGATATACAGGTGAACAGCTCTCTTAGTATGGCTACTTTTAAAACCATTTTTACCCCTTGTGAAGGACCTGTAGATGAATATAGATATCCCAAATTTACTTTTTTTTCAAGAAGTCCAGCGATATAGGAGGCTTCTGTACATACTTGAATCTATAAGCACTTCACCGTTTTTTTTTTTTTTTTTCTATTTTACGTAACTCAGATTTATTTGATGAAACACAAAAATAAAAAAGTATTTGAGCTCAGCACCTTACCCAGCAGATATTCAGTTATTGTATGAAAGATTCCCCCGCAAAAAGTTTTGTTAATTACCATACATTAAATTATTGTCCTTTTTGCAAGTTCAACACAACATTTATTTACTTACTGGATCATCAATTATTCACATGTGGTTACGTTTACTTAGCTTATATRTATATWTATATTTATATGTTAATCTATTTACACATTTGGTTCTTTTTATTTTCATCATCAATCAATCTTGCTGAATACAGCAAGTCATTGAATAATAATTCATTCAACAAAAACTTTGCAATATTATCATTTTCAAAATATGTCACGTGAGATCGTAAAGTATTAACAATTAAAACATCATAAACGCTTTTTGGGATCGAATAATCTAATCTGCCTGAAGAATTACACATCAATAAATCAATTTTGGCCTGAAAATTAGGATCATCTTTCTTAAAGAAGCCTCCGAGTACACAGTCATTATAATTCTCTTGCTGCGTCTTATTTTTAGATAACATATCTAATCTCATTTTGTTGTGTTTGCTAATCTTTCGCATTACTCCCTTCTCCATGCTTAATTCTTTGGCAAACTTCGCAATTCTTTTAATACTGGCTTCGTCATTCACTTCTTTCCCATTGAAATCATCATCTCCAAACATGTCCTTGGCTTTATTGATAATATTTTCAAATTGTTTATTAATCATTTTTAACCCAAAATCAGCATTGTTGAAGGTGGAATTAGCATTTTCCATAATAGAGCTCATAGTTCCATTAGGCACTCCTCTTTTAGCTTTATCTTCATCATCCGATTTCACATCCTTATTATGTAAATATTCATAACTCATTTCTTTTGAGGTTAAATCGCTAAATTTTGCATTAACTAAGGGTTCAATTCTGTAAGCGACCGGGTCGCAAGTATCAAACACATTATAAATATCATTACAGAGCGGATAGGAGGTCTTCTCGACATTGATCTTATCAAACAATGTATCAGTATGATAATAAAAGGGTAAACCTTTTCTAGATTTCATTTTCTTGTTTTTCAACAAATTAAACAATCCAAATGGTGATCCAATAGAAAAATATTTATCAACGTTAAAATCCAATTGTATATCATCCAAATTATCATATCTTTGAAAAAATTCAGAATTTTCATATAACTTTTTGTTTAATTCTTTATTTATCTCCACACTGTTATTTTCTTTGCTGATGAATTCAATATTGAAATATTGCAATGATAAAATATCATAAAGAATTGCACTACCCAATGAATGCCCAATAAGATGAACTTTCCCATTGAAAGGTTCATTATGAATATACTTATAGTAAATCAAGAATTTTCTAAATGCAACATTTATCTCCCTGACAACCTGCATTAAAATTTCATTCTTGTACATATTCTCATAATATAAAAGTATATCCAATAATGTGTTATTAATTAAGTATCTGAGTGGCATGATTTCTTTGACTGTAACTTCTTTCAATGATGGAAATCTATTATTTTCATCCTCTCTTCTCTTCTTTTCTTCTTTATCCGATAATTCTCCTAATTTTTTATCAGTATCCGGACTATTGTTAAAATCAATCAAGTTACGCCAAACTATAGGAATCACCTCAATATTGCAATGTTCTTCATCCAAGAATTCTTGACAACCAACCTGCAAATTTTCCCTCAATTGTTGAACCGTATTAATGAAATTTACATTTTTGTATTTACTACCTAAAATCTGCCCTATACCGTGAACACAGAAAACTACATGCTTTAGTTTCTTAGGGCTTTTAAGCAATTGCTTATCATTTACCGTCTCATAATCATGACTCCTTTTAAGATCACCCAACAAGTCATCATCGTCATTAAATGCAAGCAACTTGGATAAATCCGAGATGATTTTATCTGTAGTACTTATGGCAGCTTCCTCACGAATCACGTGCTGGGCATTTTCATCACCGGGGACTCTCCCTTGTTTAGAAATTTCTTGGTTTTTGTTTTTGGAAACCTCGTTCAAGACATTCAGTAACTTTTCATCGTATCCTCTTCGAATATGAGTAATCCCAGGCAATAGTGACGATCCTTTTGGTAAATTGGATAATAAAAATAATTTAGCGCTATTCAATGTTTTAACATCATCTATGATATAAGCATGGACTTCATCAATAAAAAGAATGTTTATATTCCTTGAATCGATTTCAAAACTAAAAAAATCCAATTCTTTCTTCTTTTTTAAGTTATAAATCTCAAACGTTTTTAAGTCTGTCAAGTTCAAGTTTCTAGAAAATGTCCAAGGTTTCAATTCCAGGAATTTTTCTTCTATAATTTCAGACATTCTAGAACTTAATGGCATATTGTCATCATTGAACCAATTTGATCTACGAATTTTGTAAACCGGTCCATCCCAAAAAATAGAACTCAAAGTGAATTGTTTTAAATCTACTTCAAATAAAGAAGAATTGTTACCATTATTAATCAAACCAACATTCATAATAGGAATTCTATAAATAGGCTTGCATGAATCACTCACATTAGAATAAAAGTCTTTCAACGATGTCTTTTGCGGATCCAACAATGTAACAAAATTATTTTCAATCTTTTCATAATAAGTAGCAGATTTCTCATACCTGCTTTCTTTAAATTGTTGAAACTTTGTTTCAAGATTTTTGAGATCTAAACCTGAGAATTTTGTCCAAGAAACTTCCCCATTGTTGGATTTTTCTCTGAAATTAGACAAATCCTTTTCAGTTAAACTTTTTTGTGACTTGGATAACCTTGGATTAACCGAATAAAACCATGTCGGATTGATCTTGGAAATGGCAGCTTCTTTGATATTGATGCTTTGATATCTTTTGAACATAACAGAGTATAGTTTATTATTAACTGTCATCAACCGAAATAGTTCAGGGTAATACTATGAATATATCTCTGCATATAATGGTGAATTAATGGATTGACAGGATAGCAAGTTTAAGAATCAAGTTCTTGTTTTGTAGTTTCTTTAACGCACACATGGTTCTTGAAAAAAAAAAAAAAGAGAAAAGACCTCTCTGCCTGCTTGCTTGATCTTGTCAAAATCATGATCTTCACAACAGCTAGTAAATTATAATTGCAAGAACTACATTTCAAAAGCGATTTATTTTACAATGTATATTTAAAAAGTAAAGAAGATAAAAAATAATGAAAATGCAAAATGAGAGATTGTATACATAGTAGAAGGAAAACATTTGTAATTTGTAACCTGTACAAACAGCAAAAAAGTATTTGAATGAGGAATAAGAATGAATAAAAAATTTAGACATGAATATGAGAAAAATCCAAAAGAAAAAAAAAACAATTTGTTAATGAATCAACAGCTCAACCCACACAAGCAGACAAAGCCAAAATGTGAAATAAAAAACAAAAATAAAAAAGAACAACATTCTATACTATCTTCATTGTATTGCAATATTTCGTATTTCTTTAATGTCAAATCTCTGCAATATTTTTCTCTAAATCTACTGAATTGCAAGCTGGATCCTTAGACATGTCATTATTTTCAGAAGCCTCCTCCTCAGGGGCAGCCATAGTAATGTCTTCATCGTTAAACTTATTTCTACCAAACCATTTGAATCTCAAACACCAAATGAAATGGCTCATAAATATACCTATTTCTAATGCTGCACATATACAATATAAGGAAATTCCCATAACATCCATATTACCAAAAATAACACTAAACATGGAGAAAAGGGCACCACTACAATCTACAGCCAAGAAAATAAAGTTTATACCAACAACCCTACCATTTCGTTTAGCAAGCTCAAAATAAGGAGGTAATAATCCAACAGCGATTAAGATCGATGCAATAATACCAAAGAACAATAATCCAGGTTCTTTTCCTGTTACATTAACTCCATATCTATTTCTGAAATACACGATTAAACTTGCTTCCAAAGCGACAGCACAAGCCAAGAAAGAGCCCACAATAAGAATGATTTTTTTCATCGAAAGCTTTACAGGTGGATAATATAAAGTCTGCACCCAAGTGATTGTACAAAAAAAGGTGAACACTTCAGGCTGAACTTGAACAGGTATGGAAGCCCTAGTAGAAACAAAATAGATACTGAAAGGAACACCAGCAGCACACCATAAAAATAACATTAAAGGAGGTAATCCTTCAGTGTTTTTCTTTCTGAAGTTAACAATAATCTGTGGAATTAACTGGATACACCAAAGAACGGTACCAATTGTACCTAGTACATTCGCTGCAACACTGTTCGTATTATCGTTGCCTGACATTAATACAGAATATTATAGAATGTAGTTTTCTGTATGATTATTGCTTAATAAGTATGAAAGCGATACTGACGAATTTTAAATTGTGAACTTCAATGAGAAGGTTGGACTTGGAACATCTCGGATTTGTGTTTTTATTTAGGCAATAAGAGAAAAAGGGTGCTATTTTTTTTTCTACTTATCCATCGCAATAAGCATGTTCTTCCACCTACATAATTAGCAGCAAAGGAGTTACTAACTAGCCGCACACTTTTTTTGTTGGTTCAAATGCCCTATTAATTTTCCATGGCATCTTTCAGAGGAAAACGACGAAGTCATAAAGTTAAAATTAATTTTTCGACATGTGAAAAGAAAATCGAGTAACTTTGTACTTGATGAATTCTCTGAGCAGCTATTAAAATATGCGCTCTGGACAGTCATCTATATACTATTTAATAATAAGTTAAATAATATAACAGCTTGATTGCTGATATGATGTAACCAACTAAATTTAGATCACTTGCTTTTTTGGTAATGTTGTAATTTCTAACATATAAAATATACCTGACTATGTATGTATTTATCCAGAGATCCAAATCCAACTGAAATCAATACCAAAGTTATTGATCACGTGACTAGTATTCAAGATGAGTCATAACCAGTGACTTTATTTTTTTTATTTTTTTTATTTTTTTGACACAGTATATACACGATATGTTAAACACAAGCTGGAATTATCCAGAACTGCAAGTCACACTCATTTTTTATTTCCAAATGATCACAAAAAAAAGAAACGATCTGAATAGTCTATCCTTTTGCAATGTTTTTTTTACCATTACCTTCCTGTGGTTTACTTCAAGCGAAAGTTTATGTAAAAATTACTTAATTATTATTTTAATGTTCAATTTTTAAGCATAAGATATAATTATGAAAGAAAAGATCAGCCCTTAGTTATACTATTAAGCAATATCACGCGAGCTTATTGCTGATGAAATATATAATTATAATACGAAGTACTTAAAATGAGATATTATTCAGAAAATACCTTAATAAGTTTCATCTGAAGGCTTCAAAGCTTACAAATAAATTGGCAAATACTGTACGTGTGTAAAGCACTACTTCATTATTACCACTTGCGCTGTTTTTTATAAAATGGCTCGCCATATTTTGTCTTAACGACAGGAAACATGAACGGTAGCCGTATGGGAATTCTTGTCTGATTGGTTAAAGAACTTCCGGCCGTATTTCGATTCCAAACGGGAACCAATTCTATATTCTTATTAGAATAATTATCATTATACATTGCTTCATGAATAAGGATACCGCATTCCCAATTACGGCAACTGGCTTCATACTTTCTGTTAGGAGTACCCCACGCACTTTTACTTAAATTGAAAGAGCCCATGAAAACACATTTTATTGAATTGAATCTTACTTTAGCATTTTCTATCACATCATAGTTATCACTAACACAATAAATTTTGCTATGATTATTTACAAATGAATTTTGATAACCTGGAAGATGAGTCTTCATTTCATTTTGAAAATCAATCTTGTAAAAGTAATCTTTCATTAATATATCATATTGCTCATCTCCTGGACCGGCAGCCAGGAAAATGTATTGACCTTGAACTTCAGGGCCACCTTTACCATTAGTTATATCCTTACTAGTAGGAAATACCACAATTGGATCATATTTATCACCAATATGTGTAGTTGATGGATAATCTACATTTGCAAAGATGGGACATAAAATATGCGTAAAGATATTTTTCAAAGGAGCTTTGTTACACGGCCCTGCAAAAGATGATACTTGCGATAAGATTTTCAATGGTTTCCTATTAATCATATGTGATTTTGGGGGATGATATTTATTAATCACTGATTTCAAAAATGTAAAGCCAACTTTATTTTCGCACGGAAGAGGATCATTACGAGATCTTGGAAATGCACCCACAAAATCAGCTTTAACCGACGAGAAATCATATTGGCTGATCTTTGTTATTAAATTTTTTGATTCGTTATTCCTATATTGTGACAAATAATATTTTAAGTTTGATTCAAACAGTGATTCTCTGTTCTCAGCCAAACCCAGTCCTTCACTAGATTTTAATGGTAAAAGCGATGATCGCCAAAGACATGCACCCATATACGCAACTTCAACAGCAGTTAAATTACAAGTTAAAACAATTACTTCGCAAAATAATCCTTTGCTTCCTTTATCATAGAAATTAATCATCATTTTTGAATGATGAAGACTGCCGGTTGAAAATTTTGAGATCCCTTGGTGAGTCCAGCTATTTATTTTTGTAGAATAGAGAGGATTTTTCATATAGTTTTCATAATTAATGATATCATGAGCTATGATGTGAATCGTTTTTGGGTTCATGCAATTTTTCATAATTATATCAATTAGAAAATCAACATCTAGTTGCATAGAGAATTGATATGTTTCTATAACATCTTCTGTAAACAAGGAGCTTAGTTTTGTGGTATCCTTCTGGGGTAATATTGGAGAATGAATTACTTGAATAGGAGATTGTATAACTTCATCAATATGATCTGAGTTTTCTTTTGTCGCATCTTCAATAACTACTTTTTTCATTATCTTTGGTTTTTCATATTTATTTTCCAGAATATTTTTCCCATTCATATGTATCTCCTCAAGTTCAGTTGATGTATTGCTGTTTTTATTTTCATCATCACTATCTAAAAGAGAAATAACTATTTTTTGTGGATTTGAATTCGTAGTTTCTAATGGTAATTTATGTTGATCATTACTTATTTCCTTCACAAAATCCACAATTTTTTGCTTTTTATGAGGTGGTTGCTGTAGCGAAGAAGACAGTAGTTCTTCTTGAGTGGCTGGTTTGTTTTTGGATGTTGGAAATCTTTTTAGCCAACTATCTCTAATGTTTTGCCTTATTTTATCTGTCATTATTTCTTTTCTTTATTTCAAGCTTAACCTATCATAGCACTTTCCTATTAGATTGACTGCTGAGTAACTGAATGATGATTATGGACTTAGTTATAAAGGTGAGTTTACATGTTAACAAGAAAGTAACAATAAAAAAATATGTCTTGATTTTCTATTCATCGGCACTTAATCGTATTAGTGTTGGGAGCCAAGAATATTACTGCGCGCACTCTTTTACTATTCTATTATTATTTTTAGCATGCACATTATATGTAGAGATTACATCATGTTTTATAGATCTGACACATTGATCTTGATGATGCATCTCGGAGTTTCTAAAGAAATATTCAATAAAGAAAAAAGATACATATATAATATAGGTTACTTTTAGGTAATGTTGCATTAGTAGGATAAAAATAAATAAATTTTATTTATAAGTGGAAATACTTTGGTGAAGAAGAAGACATTAGACTTTCGGCGAAATTTGAAGTCGAACTTGTCTGCTTCCGTAACTTTAAAATTTTTTTTTCTAGAATTTCTCATATATTTGAATTTACACAGTATAAGGAACACAACGAGTACGTATGGGTTCAAAGTTTATTCAAAAGTAGGATACAACTCTGCCGGAGTTAAGGGAATTCTTCAGTGAAGATTTCTAACATGTCAAAGAAAAGACAACAGCTAAGCAATTATTAAATAACATATATTACGAACAGACGTTGACAAACTGCATTCACCCTTGTTTCGCTTAATAAAAACACACAACAAAAACAAATAATACAAATTTATGCTCCACGTTTGTGTCCAGATTTTAACAAAGAGTTTTATAAACAACAATAAGTTCTTATTCTGGGGAAAGTTTTCAAGCATTCTAATTATCATTTACCAGCTTTTGTTACTTTTTATTTTCTCTTAATAAAAGAACAAAAGAAAGAAACAAAGAAGCATGCCAAGAATATAGAATAAAACAATTTTTTTCTCGATAAACAATAGAAGTACTCAATATCTAAAAGATCCAATAACAGACACATATGTAGCAACTATTCACTTGTATGTGAAAAGAAACCTGTCAACAGATATCTCCGCACATAGAAGACAAGCGAATAATTAGACCGCAAATATGCTGATGAGCAAATAAACAGTTGCGCTATTAGCAATGCAGGTATAAGCACACGCATGTACACATCCTGATATACTCTCAGAAAATAGCATGTTTAGACTGACATGTAAGATGCATTTGCGATAAAAAGACATATTTATTGTATGAGACACAAAAAAAGAAAGACAAATCAAAAAGAAAAAAGCTTATTTATTCTTCTAGAAAACAGTTATTGATGTACAGAGTTCATTTTAAGTTTGAAATAATATCATTTTTGTTGTTTGTCATATTTTGTTGAACAACCAGATGAATTTAGCACCATACTAAAGTATAAAACACATTTGATTTCCATCTTTTTTTTTTTTACTACGCTTCTTTATCTTAAGAGATTTCAGCATTACCTTTATCCTTTATTTATTAGCATACACTCTTTAGACAACGTTTCTGTTATCTAATCAGCCAAACGTAAATAGAACGAAAAATGTCTCGCTTGCTGATAATTTCCGTGAACACAGAAGATGAAGTTGATAAAATAATCATGAATCAGCTTAACTCATTTCTGTTTCCAAGCAGTCCAAAAAACAACACTACCAAAGCAAGTGACAATAAAAGTAACACACAAAAGAATGCAGATTTGGACACATATGAAGAATATTGTTCTGATAAAGCCCGATCTTATAAGCTGCTACTGACACTGCCACAATCAGTTTCTTCCTCTGATTCTTTTGGTCCACATCAAGCTCAAAGAACAACAATGTCGCCATATGCATCCCCGTTAGCTGGTTCATCCACAGCCAGCAGCATCATTGGTTCTCCAAAATCTAGAAGACGTTCAGTACACAGACACCGCAATTCTGAGATGATTTCTAATGATGAAGAGTTCTTAGGATCTTTTAGTCTTAGCCACAGCGACAGCATCAATACAGATATTGGTGATATATTCAATTCTCAATACAATAATAGATCTTGTGAACCAAGATACAGTGGCACTGGTGCAGAAGGTGGCGACAATGAAATTAGTTTCAATTTCAATTTTGATGACGCTTATAAGTTCAATAATCGAAAGAATATATTCAGCGTAAATGATCATAATACAAGTGGTAATGTATTCCTCAATAATGAATCAAATTTAAGAAGAAATACAGTTTCTCAGTATAATAGAGATGGTTTAATTGATTTGAACGTTTGTGAGTATGATTTCTTGAAGAGAAAAGAACGTACACTTAGTGTTCCTTACAACACGTTTGGTAGTATTAAGGAGGAGGAAGATGAAGAGGAGTGAAAATGATCATAAGAGGTCTAGGTGCTTATTCATGATTAGAGATTGTTGATATGCATTTTTTTTATGTCTTGCTCACCGAATTCTCTTATCTTTTGTATTATTATAAGGTGAAGCCATATTTAGATACCTACCTATCTATGCTGGTATTTTTCTTTTTTCTTGTTTCGAGGCTTACTTTTCTTTGGTTTCTTTTTTGTTTTCAATGCCATCCTAAATATTTAATTTTACTCTTAGTGATAATGCATCAATAGATTTAGCAGAATGTAATAAGTAAATATAGATTCAACGAGCATAATAAACATTGATAAAATGCATGATGCCTGTTATTATTGAACTGTCTATTGTTCAACAATCTGTCGTCAACAAAATTTATGGCACTAAAACTTTAGCGATAAAAAACACAAGAAAAAAGTGGGGATTTTTTTGTAAAGTACATGACGCATCTACACACACAACTGGTTGGCACAAAAAAATCTTGAGGACAGAAAAATTGTAGACTACAGAAAGAGGGACCAGATTCTTACCTCAAGCACATAAGATATGTAGATCTGCATGTACATTATAGCATTATATTTGACTAATAAATATCTCCGGATTTATTAATTGGTTAATTAGATAATCATTATGCTAAGTAACGGTATTACCGTTTTGCAAAATAAAACTAATATCGTCCTATCATTAATAATTAAAGACACACAGAATGGTGAGTATTTTAAAATATATTGTTTGATTCAAATATCATCTATTCCTTTAGCAATCTGTGAAAAATAATTTTTAAGTTTTCTTGGTGATAATAAATATTTGTGGGGTTCCTCTTAAAATATAAAATTTCTTAGATTGTGTAAAATAAATAAATAAGCTTTAAGAAGAAGAAAAATCTTAAAATTCACAAACTAATATATATATATATACTTGCTCTCAGAAAGAAGTAAAAATGGAATGAATAAAAATGACCTAAACCACACACACAAGAAATTTCTAAGAAATCGCTAGAAAGCCCGTTGCAATAGAATCCTGCTTAATGATTATGCATACATACAAGTTCCCCTCATTTATGTATTACGGTATATAGCTTTTCTTAATACACTCGCACATCCTGCAATTGCCACTCCTAATATTTTAACTTTAAAGGTACAAAAGATTAATCTGAGTGCAAAGAACCAAAAAAAGAAAACAATATAAATGGGTGTATTTCAATATTTAATATTATTCATCATATGCACCAAAAATGCAGAATGACTTCAGTATATAGAATGTAGGTTAAATAAAGAAAATTAAGCAGCATAAAAATTTATGGACCTTTTGCTTGCCTTCACAATACTCAGACAAGATAGTCTCCACACCTAGTTTTTCCTAATCAGGGAAGCCAGCATCGGTTGTCGAAGAACAACAACAAAATCTTTGATTTACGTGTTTTCAGTCGAAAAGCCTGTATTAACATTCTTGCGGCCTGACGAAGAAAATTAGTCTTTGCTTCTAGTCTTATGACCTGACTAGTTTTATATATTATATAATATGAATGAATAATGAGGAACAAAAAAAAATAAGGCGCAACCATGAGAAATGAAATAAAGGAATAGTGATGCTAGAAAAATAGAAAACAATAATGAATGTGTGAATGATAGATATGTATAATAATAGTAATCGATATATTCATTTATCAATTTGATGATGTATTAGAAGATTGATCAAACATATTTTCCAAATACATACTTGGAGTAGTTCTTCCTTTTCTGCCAGTAGTCAAATTAACAGAAGACACACTAATATTAGCTTTCTGGGGATATGATAAACTTTCACTCTTTACGTGTTGCAGCTGTGGATTATTGTTTTCAGAAGATACAACATTGCTAAGATCATTAGTAGTAGTAGCATCAAAACCGTCAACCATACTTGTATGTAAGTTTCTCTTATTCAACAATTCAGCAGTAGGAGAGATATACATGGATGTACGATTATTGTTATTACTAGCAGCGTTGTTTATTGCAAGTGTACCTTTATCAGTACTAGTATTTTTATTCAAATCATGATCAGCATCCTCGTAACCGCCAGCAGCTAGCATCATTGATGAATTACCACCATGGGTCATAAATGAAGCTTCAGAGAATGGATTGCCACTGACATTGGTGTAGGTATGACTAAGATTGTTCGTATTTATTGCAGATAGTGTAATGCTTGCTCCACCATGTTGAGATAATACAGTTGAAGCAGCGTCACTACCATTGAGGAAATTAGCGTATTGTTGTTTTTCTAATGGATAATCACCATTACCACCAGCATTACCTGAAAACGTGCCTTCTTTGCTTTGTAATGGCGAACCAAATCCAAGAATGCCCGACTTCAGAAAGTTGTTGAAATAACCATTGGATGCATTCATTCTATTTGCAACAATGGTATATATCCAAAGGAATAAAGCTATAAGTAAAGCAAATCCCATGATGGAGCCTATAGCGATGAAAACTGTACCTGAAGGATTTCTGTCACGGTGAATGTACGGATTGTTGTCCATCATTGGAACAGTAACGGTTGGAATAGTATAGCCTTGATCAATGGTAGGTAAGGTCAATAGCAAGCCTCCTTTACTGCTGGATGCACCTGAGAACGATATACTACTACCAGAAGGTAATGTGGTAGATCCGCCTGAAGTGGTGGAAACACTGAACGACACTGTTGTACCTGATAGTGCTGTGCTAGAGGAGGAGGACGAGTCTGTTTTTGAAGAAGAAGAGCCTGTAGCGGGGGAGGAAGAACTAGTAGTGGAGGAGGAAGAACCGCTAGTAGTGGAGGGGGAAGACTGAGCAGTGGAGGAGGAAGAAGAAGAAGAAGAAGCTGAGCTCTTAGTAGTGGACGTTGTTGGAGAGTTGTCAGCGTCTCTCTTATATATGACGGGCATGTCCAAAAGAGTATTTGAGAATTCTGTTACATACATGCTTGAGGAACAACTTGCAATTTCACTATTTATCTAATTTGTTGGAACGTGAATGTTTAATGATATATATGTCTGGGCGGTTGAGTTCCTGAGCCGTTAATTTTACGATTAAATAACGTATTTGTGATTTTTCAGGAGGGAACAGATGTTATGAAGAGAGAACAAGAACAGCTGCGCTATTGTATTCTATTCAGCTTTTCTTTTTTGTATATGGACTCCACCGTAAGATATTGTCTCAAGCTATTCTGAGGATGCTGCTTTTGGCTGGTAAGTCTGGAAAAGAGGTTTGAAGCAATATGGATTCAAGCGACGTGATTCGATATTGGCTCTAGAAGTCCTTTGCGGTTTTTTGTTATTTCTAGTATCTTTTATTATTTTCAATACAGTAATAAAAGAGAAAAGAGGAAGCTGTTTTTTAGTGTGAAGATACACAAAGATGAGGTACAAGATGGTTTTGTATTTTTCTTTATTATTATTTTCTTTTTGTTTTATTTTTCTGATATGAAACAACAGTTATGAACCATTAATTTAAACGGGCATAATCCAGATCATTCTTTTTGGATCACCTACTATTTTTTTCCTCCGCTGATTCTAAAAATACCTCTTTGTTTCATGAAAGAAAACGAGAAAATTTTATTGTTGTGAACCTTTTCCCAAAAAAAGGGGTGAGTGCGCGTTTATTCGGTATTTTCTGCTGCTGCGCTTCTCAACCTCTGCTTCGCCATTAATACAAGACAAAGAATCAAAAAGACGAGACGAGTAAGATTCTTGAAGCTGTCACAACATACTGTGTAACAAGTGGGTACTCAGAAAGCAGATACATAATACTGAGAAAAAAGACTGCAGGGCTGTATAATGTGGATACGAAAGTATCCATTGATTTAACAAGTAGGAGTGCGTGCTGCGGTCTCGTGTAACAAAACATGTGTCAACAGAAAAAAAGGTAAAAACAAAAAGGTACTGCTCCAAGCACGGGTGTAATAATGTAACAATGTGGTAATGTAACAATGCACATATGAAAGGAGGTGTAATGCTTTATGCTCATGGGTACCGGATTTACCGGCATAGTTTTGTGTTTTCGGTTTTCTATTTGTTTTTTTATTTTCCTCCTTTGGTCGCAAATCATGCGCTCATCCAACTAAGCGGATTAATTAATAATTATCAGCCGGAGATTAGAGTTTAAACAGTTTGATAGCTGTGCGACTTACTCAACGATGTCACCGGAGATGAGACTATCCGTGTGGCGTTAAGCAATCTGCCGACCTTTAGTTTATGTGTTTATGTAATATGTCTGTATATAGTTTTTTGTCTTCTTCGTCCTTTGTCATTTGTGGCATTATTGCCTTTCCTTTTGCACATGATGTTTTTTTATCTTGCGATATAACTATCGTTGCTGTTCCACATTTTCCTTATTTTTCGTTTTTCATTAAGCATATCCCTCATTCGATTCCCAATCTTCTACAACAATTATTCAATTCTACAATTCACATAGTAATTGCCCAATTTCACAACTTACACAAAACCTCAGCTAGCCAAGCCATCACAAATGTCTGCCATTGTTAACAAGCAAGTCGTATACACCGACAACCTCTCTGATTTCGTCCTTGACGAGAAGTCAACAACCACCATACCATGCCACGACTTGAAGCCAAATGAGTTGTTGATCAAGGTTGCTTATGCGGCTTTGAATCCAGTCGACTTGATCCTTCACAATGCCAGAAAGTCCTTCCCATTTTTCAAAAAATCGCAAGTCGGTACGGGCCGCGAATTGAGCGGTACAGTAGTCCAGGTTGGCTCCGATTACAAGGAATCTTATAAAGTTGACGATAACATTGTTGCCATGCTTGAGCCACCATACAGTGTCGTTGCTCCAATGGCTAGCTATGTCAAAATCTCTGCTCCTACATGGTTGTTCACCAAGCTCCCAGAGTCTGTATCTTTGAAAGACGCAGGCAGTTTCTCTTTGAGTTACATGACTGCATACACCATGATAACTGAATTCGTCAAAGTTGACAAGTCGTCCAAGATCTTGGTTCTTGGTGGCGGTACTACAGCCGGCCTCTACATCTTGCAACTCTTGCAGAACTATTTTCATATCCACGATGTCATTAGTGTCCAATCCAGCAAAACAGACATATTATATGCCAAGAAATTTCCAGATTTGAAAATTTCTAGTATCAACTACGATAAAGTCGACTCTTTGACCGAAGAAGTTAGCAAGGTTATTACTGACACATTCCAAGGTGAAAAGTTTGATTTAATTCTAGATTGTGTTGGTGGTAGTGAATTCATTGATAATATTGCTCAATACTTGAAAATTGACAAGAAGAATTACCAAGCTAGCGGATACTTGACCATTGTCGGCGATACCATAAGTAACTATAATGGTTACATTTTGGACATGATCAAAGTGGTTTATCCTTCTTTCAAAAGAAGTTTTCTCCACCGTTTGTGCAACTACGGATTCACATACAAATTACTTCTTCTCAAGTTTGACTTAGACAGCTTAAAATTAGGAGTTAAGCTTTTGGATGAAAAGAAAATTGTTCCTTTGTATGACTCTGTTTACCCAATTGAGAAGTTCGACGATGCTGTTAAGAAATTAGGTACTCATCACGCTAAGGGTAAAGTCGTCATTGAAGTAGATTGATTCTTTTTTGTTTGGTTTTTTTAAAGTACTTTTTATTTATAGTCTTGCCATATTTCATTTTTTATAGCAACTTAATATGTTGCTTTATAATGTTTACGATATATTTGAATATTGAATATTGCATTTCTCTTGAAGTGTGTGTGTAGTTTCGGATAACTTTTATGTAAAGTCAAGTGAAGCAGCACATAGGACATGGTCTGTATACGGCCGCTTATCAGCGAGTTCGTTGTATATTACTGATTAAAGCATTTTTATCAACAAGTTGAAATTACTCATTAATAAACTTTTAGGCTTAAAATAATACATGTTTAAGATCGTTGGAACTTCAGTTAGGCTGAAAGCTTCATGGTGACATTGTATAATTCGAAAGCAGGTTTTCATTTGAATAAAAATGACAAGAAACGCGGTTCAGTTTGATATCTGATTTTATATTATTATTCATTGCATTTTTAAAAGCCAATGTGGACTAAGGCAAAGCATATTGGTTAGAAATACATCTTTATGTATTTTAATGACCTATAATGCTTTTCCTTTGGTTCAAGTTAATATAATCCACCTGCTTCTTTATTTTTATATAACGTTAGGATGCATTCATTAAAGTATTCAAAAATATCATTCCAATAATAAAATCTTCTGTGGCCGGGTCGGAAGTATTTTTTTTAACAGTGAAAAGAAAGCAAAAGAAAGAAAAAGAAAAAAAAAAAAAAGAAAAAAAAAAGAAAATTTTATATGAGTCAGATAAAGATTGCAAAATTATGAAGAAGACTAAAAAATTATGAGAAAACTAAAGAATAGAAATAGAAGAGAACTATACGTTTATAAAACTAAGACATTTTATCATATTGATTGTATATCCTCAAAAAACGAAGAATAAGATAATAATAGTTTGAAATGTCGGTAGTGATAGATAAAACAAAGAGAAAGTCACACATTAAAAGGCTCACGAAAGAAACAAATATTCAAATCTCCTTGAATCTTGATGGTGGTCCATTAATTTTTGATAAATCAATTTTTGCAAAGCCTTCTGCGAATTATGAAGAGTTATTAGAGAAGCATAATGATATTTCTGCAACTGAATCCCACCAACTCATTGAAGTTCACACAGGCATTGGTTTTCTAGATCATATGATCTCCGCATTATCTAAACATTCAGGCTGGTCCATCATTGTGGAATGTGAAGGTGATACTTATATAGACGACCATCACACCACCGAGGATGTTGGTATTGCATTAGGGGAGGCTTTCTTGGGGGCTGTAGGACACATCAAAGGTGTTAAAAGATTTGGCTGTGGATTTGCTCCTCTTGACGAAGCTTTATCTAGAGCCGTTATAGATTTATCCAACAGACCTCATGCAGTAGTAGAATTAGGATTGAAAAGAGAAAAAATTGGTGATCTTTCCACTGAAATGATTCCTCATTTTATTGAGAGTTTTGCGGAGAATGCCAGAGTCACTTTACATGTGGATTGTCTAAGAGGATTCAATGATCATCATAGAAGTGAATCTGCCTTCAAAGCTATGGCTATAGCTATTAAAGAAGCTATCTCTTACACCGGTTCCAATGATGTGCCAAGTACTAAGGGTGTTTTGTTCTAGATATTGGAAAAAAAAGCTTGAAATTTCAACGAGCGGATTAATAGATGAATAACTTTCAAATGAGTTAACAATTTTTTTTTTCTTCTTCTTTCATATATTTGATTGTAAAATACACTTTGTTTTTTTTTTTATTGTTTATGTATATATACAGAGAGTTTGGAGTGGAATTAATATGCAGTATCAAAAAAAGGAAACGAGAAAGAAGGGAAAAGATAAAAAAAAAATAACATAAGAGCATCACTGAACTTAAGAAACTTACAAAGAGGCAGAGGATAAAGAAACTGCAATACCACGAAAACTGATGGGTCATTATTTACTTGAAACCGCACAAAAATGAATTAATCACATGTTCTTCGTATTGCTTCTCCATGTCTAAAATTCATTCAAAATTAAGTTGATATCATTATTGGAAGATGGCTCCCTGATTGGAGAGTTACTCTTTTGCAATTTAGCTTGCTTGAAGATATCTGAATCTTCAGTGATAGATTGAGACGCCTTGTTGAATCCTTCAACTTGAAGTTCGATAGTACCATTTGGTTTCAAGACACCATATCTTGCAGCTGTAGGAACCATGATTTCTTTGAAGTGCTTACCAGGAACAGATTTGGCAGCAGTAGCTTGGATATTCATAGAATTTGGTAATTGCGTAATGAAGCCAGCTGCACCATATGTATTTCTAATATCAAGAATTCTACCTGGAATAACTTTATTGTGAGTATAGCCACCCTTCAAGTTATTAGTTAAGCGTCCCTTTTGCAAATATGATAAACCTGCGGTGCCTTTAGTTTGATCTCTTGAATTATGTTTCGTGATAGCGGAAGTGATACTAGCGGTTTTAACATGAATTTCCTTGTTTTCAATCTTTTTAGAAATGAAAGTTAATAACTCAAGAGATAAAGAATCCTTGTTAAAAATTTCTAAAGACAACTTTTGTGGGTATTTGTCTAACACATATTGCTGAAATTCCTTTCTGATGTTCTTCAATTTTTTTAATGCTGTTCTAATTTCTTCTGTTGTAGAATCACTGTTAATGCCAAAAAGCTCACTCAAACGTGGCATCAAATGACTATGACTGCCTTGCAAGACTTTCATACCATTTAATAATGTGTTGTCTATATTTTTAGCAAATTCATTTAATTTATTACTGCTTTCCATAAAAACTTTCTCACTTTCAAGGAATAATGGTGATACGGTGTTTTGTGTACCATTGATTTCTCTACTATTACTGATAACTGGAATTCCCATTTCTTGGAACTTTCTCTTTGTCCAATATGTACCAGAATAGGCCTCAAAGGAAGTCATATGTTGCATAGTATCTAACTGATCATACACAATGTATCTACTCTTGATTTTAGAAGGTAAAGACGCCTTTAAACCGTAGTCATTTCTGTTCAAACTGGAACTTGTAGTTTGAATAATTTGATGAGTTGGCTTAGTTTTAGCAGCAGCTTTAGAGAACTTGCTGGCTGGCTTTGCAACTGACGAAAGCTTTGTGTTCTTCAATAAGTGTAAAAATTGACCAGATGACATACTGTTATAATCTATATCAATTTACGTATGGTTCCTTCAATTTGCCGAAATTGCAGAGTAATAGTAAATTTGGATCCTTGGTTTGAATGATATTATAAGCTAATCACTTCAAAGGATCTGTTAAATTGAATATGGTACTTGCTGTAATACTCCTAATTGCAGAGTTCCAATTTTTTTTTCTTCTCTTTTGAAAAATTTCAACATTGACAATTTATTTGGCGAATTAACAGCGAGAATTAAAGAAAAAAATTTTCTATTATTTAGAAGAACAGTAAAAAATTTTTTTTTTCCAGGCTCAAGGTGAACATCCCCACACTTACATCCTAACATATACCAATCCTAAATATTAAAACCTATACAGCGCATCAGGGACATCAAAGAACTAGCTTAGAAAATTTTCAGAGGAAGTTGATATTTTTATTATGATTTAATATCGTTCACCTTGAATATATTTATTGCTTCCAGTGAACACCATTAAGGATAAAAAGGAAATTGATTAAGAAAATGAGGCTCTCGGTAAGGAATTTTTCAAGCAGTACTTTGAGACTTGTGAAAGAGAAAAATAACACTATTGATGTCACAAAATTCAAATTAAAGACGACGTTTGACAGAAATTTTCCAAAGAAGCCATTAAAAGCTTGGGAGAGGGAGCATGTAGATAAGGAAACTTTCTTCAAGAAAAAGTATGCACATGTCCATGCCAAACAGTTAGCTTCTCCAGATGCCGAATTACACAAAAAAGAACAACTTGAAAAGAAGTTGGAGTATTTGCAAAAGAAGAAAAGTTCAGATTCAAGTCCATCGGCAGATAAAGAAAAGGCTTTCTACAAATGGAGAAGACGTGAAAATAAGGAATTTGTCAATAATTTTCAAAATCCGTTAACAGAGTTTATTTATGGCACATCTGCAGTTTTAGCTGCGCTACAAGGTGATAAAAGAATCTCATATCTGAAATTGTATTTATTGGGCTCAAATCCTAAGGATACCAAGTTAATCGCATTGGCCAAAGCTAAAGGGATTTATATAGATACAAGCTTGGATCGTCATAGGTTGAATATTCTTAGTAATAATAACCCGCATAATGGTGTGGTTTTGGAAGCAAAACCTCTTACGCTAGATGATATCAAACATTGTGGACCAGTGGTCGTAGCTGAGAGTCAGGAAGCTCCAGAGAACCTGTCAAATCAACTCAATGATGATTTTTTTGAAATTGTAACTCTGGATCAATTTGGAAATGTTGATCGTGAAATAATTCCTTTAAAAGCCAGTAGTACAAAAAAGAATGTGAATCCATTAGGGTTATTCATTGATGAAGTCACAGATCCGCATAATTTAGGAGCCATTATCAGATCAGCATATTTCTTAGGTGTTGATTTTATAGTGGTCACATTAAAGAATTCAGCACCTTTAAACCCTGTGGTGGCTAAAGCCTCTTCTGGTGCTTTGGAGCTTCTGAAGATTTACAGCGTTAGTAAACCTTTGAAATTTATTGAAGAATCAAAAAATAACGGTTGGAGATTTGTCAGTTCAGCATTGGTGTCTCCTAATTCCTCTGACAAGGATAAAATTGTGAGTTGTGAGGATTTGAGTATGATGTTGCAAGAAACTCCTTGCATTTTGGCTGTGGGCTCTGAAGGATATGGTATTCGTAAAAATATTTTGAACTTGAGTGACGCTATTGTCAAAATTGATTCACCTAGAGAAGATATTGATTCGACGGTAGTTGATTCATTAAACGTTAGTGTGGCTGCTGCTCTATTGATGAACAAGTTTCTAACTTAAGCTTGCTTAGTTAGTTTATTAAAAGGTAAAACATAGAAAACATTTATTGTAAATATGGACAAAAAGAATTTTTTTTTTGAAAAACTTGTATTTATATAACTTTATGTATTAATGACAATGGATAGCTACCAGATATGGTATTTATGTGTATCTTGAAGTAGAATTTTCCAAAGCCTTAAGCAGATAATCATATTATTTTGCTTCACATTTTTTTCACTTGTCCAAAAGTATCAACCCAAATTATTCAATCGAAATCATGAACTATCTCTTTAAAAGACTTGAAACAATTGATGAGGATGTACTTAAAATTAACATCCTTTTATTTATTTATATTAACAAGTAAAGGAGAATTAATTAATCTATCCCGTTAGATGGAATTTTTATGTATTTTTTTTTATTAGACCTTGACTTCAAGGTTGTAAAATTGGGCTACACAAATAATGTTAGTATCATAGATTCTACTTACATGCTTATCATTATTTTCTTTAGATAATATATGAAAATTTTAAATATAAATATTAATCTATAAATATATAATTATTCAAGATATATATATAAATATATATTGAGAAATACATAGTTCAGTAAACAGGGATGTGCTTCTTTTGGACGAAAAACTTCAAAAAGGATATAATGTACAAAAGAAAAAGTATTCATTTTCCCCTAAGAATATTAATCATCTAATTGCTGAATTCAATAATACTTGTTTTGTAAATTTATTTCCACCAATTGTTGCTCTTACCATCATGAAGAACACCTTGAATGCCAATTTGTTTTGGAACATAGTTAATTCTGTGGTAAGAATTAATGTTCTTTCTCAAAACGATTTGGTAACAAGTAGCAGATCCTTGTCTAGAAATAATAGTAGAAGAAGCCAAAAAGAATTCCCAGATTCTAAACCATCTAACACCATACTTGTTGATAACCTTGTCCTTGTTACCCATCCAGTTTCTATACCATCTCCAAAGAGTAGCAGAATAGTGAACACCAATATTGTCAATAGAAACGACCTCAAAACCAGTACCTTCTAACTTAGAAACAACAAAATCCAAAGGAGTAGAAGCATCAGCACCCGGGAAAATATATTTGTTCATGAACAAACCCCAGATTAAATCTTCAAATTGCCAGAATTTACGAAGACCAGCGTATTGTAAGAAGAAAATACCATCATCATCCAACATGTCATAAACCTGTTGCAAAAAAGAACCAAATTTTCTAACCCCAACGTGTTCGGACATTTCCAAACAAGTAATTTTGTTATACTTGGTTTCTGGGACTGGGGTATCTCTATAATCGAGACATAAGATTTTCGATTGCTCTGAAGAGATGCCGTATTGAGCCAATTTATCGTTACCGTACTTAGTTTGATTCTTTCCTAAAGTGATTCCAGTGACATGAGCACCTCTTGTAGCAGAAGCGTAAGCAGCCAAAGTACCCCAGCCACAGCCTAAGTCTAACATAATATCACCTTTTTGTAAGTCAATCTTGTCACAGACAACCTTCAATTTGTTGTCTTGTAATTCTTCCAAAGTTTCTTCCTTGGTAATATCAGATATAACTCCAGAAGTGTAAATCATTCTTGGGCCTAAGAACCAAGAGTAGAAGTCATCACCTCTGTCATAGTGGTCTCTGACTTGTTCTTCATCTTGGGATCTGCTGTGCAAGATAACCTCAGGGATCATGCCAAACAAAAAGAACTTAAACAAGGACAATGTGAATTGGAAAGTAGCCCAGTCATGTCTGTATTCCAAAATATCCAAACAATCACCGTTGAAGCTGACTTTGTTAGCAAAATATAATTCATGGAAGGTTTCCCATGGAATCTTGGCGCCATGGTATTTAGCAGCCAATTCATCATCGTGGAAAGTCAAATAGTGTTCAATTGGTTTACCTGGGAGTTTGACTTTTTCATTGAGTCTTGGAGCAAAGGTAGAAACAGCAGTCCAGTAAGCCATCAAGAGAGGGAGGAAGAAAATAAGGGTGAAAAACAACCAAGTTTTGAAACCACCACCGAGTTTATATGTAATATAGTAAGGGATCAAAGAAATGGCAGAAAAGATAAAAATGTTGGAAAAACTTTTACTACCTGGACCATCAGCAGGTAACGGAGCGTTCTTGATAGCTGGAGAAGCAGTGGTCAAGACACCAAACTCCTTTGAAGGAGGAGGTGGAGCTGCAGCCTCAGGCGTCTTAATAAATTCTAATTTAGGAAGAGAAGCAGACATTTATTTCAATTATAATTGGCAAACAATAATGAAAAGAAATAACGGAACTGTCAGAATGAATGTTTTCAATAGAAGCTTAAAGACAAAAGGAAGTAGTGAAAGGAAAAGAACAGCATCAGTTGGTAATATACCATATTTCAATATTCCACCATTTTTTTTTCTTCTGCTTCTTCTTTGATGAAAGCGGTATAGAAAGAGATTTGGGTCAGAAAAATTACAATGCCCAGACCGCCAAAAAGTGTCGTATATGTCGTTTACTAGCAAATTATTTCTTGGGGTTCATTCAGTTTGCGTGTCGTTTACTTCTTCAGAACAGTGACAAATATTTCTTTTCTAATTGTGAAAATAGGAGTGAAAATGGGCTCCTAACTACATCATCGCATGCAGGAAACATGGAGCGATACTAAAGCATATCCTAAGAACACCAGCAATAATTTCAAGATCACGTGTATCGCACGTGGTAATTTCACTATTACTTCACTTGCTGGCTGCCTCTCATTATGCCCACACTTGGATAGCTTTGCAATATTTATCCGATTCCATGGCAACTACATGGGACATTACATCTCAATTATTAATCAAACTTTATAGTACTTTGAGCAGAAAAGCTGAAGCTGATCTTATCACTTGCATATTGGTTGGTTACGTTGCATGTTAATGTCATGCCCTTTAAAGATCTCTCTTTAAGCATTGCGTCAAGTCAGCATTGCATTCTATCTTCAAACACTTTCATCTTGCAATGAAAATCTAACTGTAAAATAAGCTGATACCAGAGTCTTTTCGTACATTAAACATGTACTCATTTTCTAGCACATCTAGCTTTTCCTTGCTTGAATCCCCGATCCGTAAATCACGAAGAGGAACCATCCCTTTACTAATTCTTACAGTGCCTGTCACATCATCTGCCCGACCTGTATCCAACGGCTTCACACTTATTGTAAAAACACTTCTATGGTATAAGATTGAGTAGAACTCGCTAATCTTATTCTTTAAGCTATATGAATGTCCAATGGAATCACCACTTAAATCAATCAAAGTATCTTCCGAATTCAAACTTATCAATACTCTGCATTGTGACTTATTTAACTTGTTAACCAATTTCACTAGCTCCACAGCGGTTATTTCCGTCGCAGCCAATAGCATATCTAGTCCGTCAATAAAAATCGTGGTATTCTCTGCACTACTTGTATTACTGATATCATTCAACTTTTGCAAAATATAGCCCTCAAATAATTTCTCTTTAATAGCTTCATAAGATGTCGAATAGACACTTACATCTCTCCCTCTAGTATTACTGATCAATAAATCAGTAAACAATCCGTTAAAGCAATCAATGAAATGAAAGTTGCCCACCGAACTTCCGTCTGTTTTCAAATCATTCAAGGTGTTCCTCTTAAAAAAGTATTCATAATATTCAAGTCCATTGGTAAACGATATAAGAATCACGTTCCTGCTACCACTCGACGTACTAGAACTAATACCAGATGATGAAGCATTGATTCTATTTTTATCATAAAGCAACTCTTCCATCAATACGTTCATCATCCAATTATTATTAGTACCCCTTTTGTATGTGAGCAACGATACGAATGGCCGATATTTTTGATCGTTCAAAAGATCTTTGCTGACGACGCTATTATCAGTAAATAAAACAAGCTGTTGTTTCTGCTGTGTTGTTGACATTTTGTTGATTCCTAATTATTTATAATTTTGTGATAATTGAGTATTTTGTGAAATAGTTGAATCATTCATAGTTCAGAAGATCGGCATCGAATATTTACAAAGTATTTCACTTTTTTTTTTGTTCTTGCGCATACAAGAAAAAATTAAGAATTGAAAACTATCTACCTTACACAACATTGCACAATAGGGGCTGCTCTAATCTTTAAATAAACCAACCATCCAAGCAGATCTTATTATTGTTGCTAAGATAAGACGTACATAAATATGACTGAAGCTGTAGCCTTAGAAGGAAAGAGAAGAAGAAGCAGATGGGATGTAAAGCCAACTTCTAATAATTCGACTGCAAATAGCACCAATCCCACCACTGCTTCATCATCATCAGATAATGCATCAACTACTAAGAAACGAGTATCAAGGTGGGATAAGGTAGATAAGGAAGAAGAGGAAGAGGAAATTCTTAAATCTGCAAAGAAGAAGAAGTTGTCAACACCTATATTCAATGGCATTCCATTGTCCAATGAAGTATTAAATATCATTTTGTTACCAGACTATGAAATAATATTAGACAATAAAAATCAGGATATTATTGCAAAGAATACAGAAGATGGCGTTGAACAAGGCTATATGATTCCGGAGCAAAGTTTAAAAAGTAATCAATTATTGAACGATTCTATAATTGCAACAATTCCAGGAATGAGAAGTTTAGAATATTTTAAAGAAGAAGATTCCAAGTATTTTGGAAAATTGCTAAAAAGCAAAGAATCGAGTAATAATACTAGTGCTGTTCTTACAGTTGATGAGAAAAATGAATTAACAGTTATGAAATTGTTGTTGAATATCAAAAACGGAAATCCACAAGTTAGAAAATTGGCTTTACGTCAAATCACAGATAATGCAAGAGTGTATGGTGCAAAAGTTTTATTCAATCAACTCTTGCCCTTATTAATGGAACCAAGTTTGTCAGATAAAGAAAGACATAATCTTGTTAAAGTCATAGATAGAATCCTTTATAAATTAAATGATTTAGTACAACCATTTACAGAGAAAATCTTTAAAGTTATTACGCCCTTACTTACAGATGAGAATCAAATTATGAGAATTGAAGCCACTGAAATTTTAGCTAACGTAATAAAGGCAACTGGTCTTAAACATACAATTTTTACGTTGAGAAAAAATATAGACTCTCCAGATGATAACTTGAGAAGTGTAACCGCTAGAACATTTGCTATAGCTGCCAATACCTTGGGTATACAATCTTTGATTCCTTTCATCAAAGCTGTTGCAGCATCCAAAAAATCATGGGTTGTTCGACACACTGCAAGCAAAATAGTGCAACAGATAGCTATAATATTAGGATACTCGGTATTGCCTCATTTGAAATCGTTGGTAGCTTGTATCGCACGGTCTTTAAATGATGACAATTTACAGGTTCGTAAAATGACAGTTGTTGCCTTATCTAATCTTGCTGAAGCTTCTGCGCCTTATGGAATAGAATCATTTCAAGACAATCATGTCCTTGATGATTTGTGGGAAGGAATCAAAAGACATAGAGGTAGTGGATTAGCAGCTTATTTAAAATGTATGGGAAGTCTATTGCCTTTAATGGATAGAGAGTATGGTAGTTATTATGCAAACGAATTGTTTCCTATAATTGTTAGAGAGTTTAGTAGTTCTGATGATGATATGAAGCGTACTGTTTTAAAAGTAGTGCAGCAGTGTTCCATAATTACCGCAAAAGATAAGAAATCATTTATTCAGAATGAAATTTTACCTGCATTGCTAACAAATTTTTGGAATAGAAGATCTGCTTTGGATTTGAAACTCAATAATAATATCATCGATGCATCTGTTTGTTTGGCTAAAATCATTGGTTATGAAACCATTATTGATCCAATTTGTAATTTTCTCAAAGATGAAAATGAGTTCTTAAGAAATATGGCTGTTATAACTTGTGAAAGAATACTTGTAATTCAGCAAAAACAAGCACAGATACGAAATAATGAAAAACTGAAAGAAGCAGAAGTTTTGTTGAATCTAACTGAAAGAACGGAAGAAAGACTAATTGATGGTTTATTAGTAGTGGTACAGAAAGACACATCATTATCACCGGATAGCTCAACATCACGATCTAGAATTGTCAAATCGTTTGGTACAGTTATCAATTCTTTGGATTATAGAATAAAACCATATCTTCCTCAAATTGTTTCTGTGATTTTATACAGATTAAAGAATGAATCTATGGAGATAAGAAGACAGTCTGCAGACTTGATAACTGCTGTCATTCCAGCCATCAAGATCTGTAATGAATTTGAAATTATGTCTAAATTATCTAAGATTCTTTATGAATCATTAGGCGAAGTGTATCCCGAAGTTTTGGGATCATTGCTTCAGGCTTTGAAAACCATCATTTCCACGAATGGTGTAGCTTCTATGAATCCATCGGTTGACCAAATGTTACCTAGTTTAGTTCCTATTTTGAAGAACAGACACGAGAAAGTGCAAGAAAATGTTATTGATTTAATTGGTTTAATTGCAAATAATGCATCCGAGTATATTCCACCAAAGGAGTGGATGAGAATATGTTTTGAATTACTAGATTTATTAAAATCTACCAGAAAAACCATCAGAATCTCTGCTAATAGAACTTTTGGATACATTGCGAAATCTATTGGCCCTCAAGAAGTTTTGAGTACGTTATTGAACAATTTAAGAGTACAGGAAAGACAAAGCCGTGTTTGCACTGCCGTTGCTATTGCTATTGTCGCAGAGAACTGCCAACCGTTTACTGTGATCCCATCAATTATGAATGAATATCGTACACCTGAGAAAAATGTACAAAATGGTGTTCTAAAAGCTATGACTTTTATGTTTGAATATATTGACGGTAAAATGACAAGTGATTATATTTATTCTGTGATAGGATTGTTGGAAGATGCATTGATTGATAGAGACCAGATTCATAGGCAGACCGCAGCAACCGTAGTAAAACATATGGCAATACACACCGTAGGATTAGGTTTAGAAGATGTATTTGTCCATTTTTTGAACTTGATTCTTCCTAATATTTATGAGACTTCTCCACATGTGATTTCTAGAATTTTTGAGTCCTTAGCCGCTATTAGAACTAATATTGGCGTAGGTATTTTTATGAAATATATTTTGTTAGGTCTATGGCATCCCGCTAAGAAAGTCCGAATGCCGTACTGGAGATTATACAACGATTGTTATGTTCAGTCTGAGGATTCCATGGTTCCGTATTATCCAGATTTCAAGGATTTACATGAAGTGTCTGAAGATATTAGCGATACAAATGCTGTGCAATCACATGAAGGAGATTTTATTCCGGCTACTATTGAAGAATTAGAAGTATGGATTTAGTTAATTTTAGTAAATATTTACATTATTAATGTATTGTACTCGTTTTGCTTTTCTTTCTGAGAAAGTTTTTGTAGATAAAGTGCATCTATGAATATTATATTTCATATTGGTAAATTATATATATATACAAATGAAAATTAATTAATCTATTTACTTATTAAGCTATTAGCCTTTATTCAAGAATGCTTGGTAAGCATCGGGATTGATTGAGACCTTTCCGATAGATCTCAATTTCTTTTTACCTTCTTTTTGTTTCTCTAATAATTTCTTCCTTCTAGATAAGTCGGAAGCATGTAATTTCTGTAAGACATCCTTTCTTTTAGCTTTAACTGTTTCTCTCGCTACGATTTTATTATTTGCTCTAGCTTGGATCAAAACCTCAAACAAATGATTCCTTAAAAATGGTTTAAACCGTTTTACCCATTGTTTACCTACTGAATCAACTAAACTTCTATGCATGACTTGCGCTAAAGCGTCAATACCTTGACCATTGACCAATAATTCCAATTTAACGATATCTGATGATTTATAACCTGCATCCTCATAATCCAAAGAAGCATACCCTTTAGTAGCGGATTTCAATTTACCAAAGAAATCGTCAACCAAATGAGCCAATGGTAACTCATATTTCAATAACACTTGAGATGTGGTCAAATATTGGATTTCCTTTTGGATACCTCTGTTCAGTTCACATAATTTTATAACAGTACCCAAATATTCTTGTGGAAAAGTACTCATGATTTCAACATAAGGTTCTTGTAAATCAACATATTTGGAATTTTTCCCTTTTCCAATATTATTCAAATCCGGAAAATCATCTGGATTTGTAATTATAACCTCCTTGTTATCTCTTCCTATAAGCTTGTAAGGTACAGTTGGTGTAGTAATGATTAAAGAAGTACCATACTCTTTTTCCAATCTTTCCTTAAAAACAGATGCATGTAAAGAACCCAAGAACCCTAATCTCCAACCTTGACCCAAGGCATTAGATGTTTCCTTTTGTAGAGTAACACTTCTATCATTTAAAACTAAATAATTTAATCTTTCATCCAATACTTTCAATTCAACACCATCTGTAGGAAACGCGCCAACAAAAACCATCGGCTTAGGCTCTTCAAATCCAGGAAATGGTTCAACTTCTTTACCTACTTCCATAAATGTATCACCAATAAGTGCTTCTTGAGAATTTTTCATACCTGGAACGATATAAGCTACTTGGCCTGCATATAATTTATTCAATGGTATTCTATCTGGATACATTATACCGCATTCTTTAACTTCATACTTCTTTCTGGTATGCGCAGAGACAATTCTCATATTTTTACTTACTTTACCTTCAACAACTCTGACAAGAAGAATGACCCCAAGGAAATTGTCATACCATGAGTCAATAATGAACATTTTCAATTTTCCTGCTTTGTCACCAACAGGGGAAGGAATCTTTTCTACAATAGCAGGTAAGATCTTGGCAACGTTCTGTCCTGTTTTGGCACTGACACTTATTATATCGTCCACAGGTAATTCAAAGAAATCTTCTACCTGTTCTATAGCTTTTGGAATATCTGCATGAGGTAGATCAATTTTATTAATAATAGGGATCAATTTCAAATTCATAGCAAACGCCAAATAAAAATTAGCCACAGTCTGAGCTTGAACCCCCTGGCTTGCATCAATCAATAATAGAGCACCACCAACGGCAGCAAAACTTCTACTTACTTCAGCTCTGAAATCAACGTGGCCCGGACAATCGACTAATTGAAGTAAATAATCTTGATTTTTATGATTGTAAAACATAGTACATGTTTGTGCTTTAATGGTGATACCTCTTTCCCTTTCGACATCCAATCTATCAAGAACCTGCTTATTAGATCCTTTCTCTATGACACCGCTTATCTCTAATAATCTGTCGCTTAGTGTAGATTTTCCATGATCGATATGTGCCACTATTGAAAAGTTTCTGTAATTTTCAATTGGAATCTTTTCTATTCTTTCCTGAATCTCTATTGGCGTAAGTTTATTCAAGGATATACCGTTTTCTTCTTTTTCGGTTAGTTTCACGTCTTTTAAGTTTTCATTAGTATTGGAAATTTGGGAGTTCCATCTTTTGTGAATTAATGGAGATACAATATTTAATTGAAATTGGCGGTTTCTCAAACCTGGTAGTGTTGATATTGACGACACTTTCGTTCTTTGTCGTAGCAAATATGAATTTTTTTGCAAGACATTTCTCAACATCTTTGGGAATAATGAAAATATTTAAATTTTCTGGTTATCTATTCATATGAACCCCTCTAGCTGCTTGAGAACATTTAGAACGTTAATACTACTATTCAAGGTAGACTCCATTGTGTGTATGTCACTCATCCTGCGGGCCTCTCAATATTTTTTTTTTCATTAATAGAATTTTTTTTTTCTTACATGGAATATTTTTCAGACTGATGGGTGGCTTAATGCCTTAATATGTGAGACTTAATATCAAAATCAAGTTATCTGTGTTGGCTACAAAATAAACTAAGTATCAATCTATGTATTATATATCTATGTATTGTCTGTATTGTCACTAAAGTGGATCTATCAAAAACAGTAAAAAAAAAAATCAAATAAAAAGTCTCTCATCGGTCTATCAAAAATAAAAATAATGGTGCATCTCAATGTATAAAGCACCAGAAGATCCCGTAAATTGACTAAAGGAGCAGCAGATCCAGTAATTATTAGTCCTTAGGATCTTACTAGTTTTGAGGGAGCTCAGTAGTACCGTTAGAATTATGCTTGGATTTGGAAACACCAAATGCGTGAGAAGCATTTGCAAAATGGGATGAAGAGTTAGAGGAAATGGCAGCAACGGCGAAGTCCAAATTGAGGAAATTTGGATTTTGTTCTTTGGTGTAGGTTGTGGCTTCAAGTCCGTTGCTGCTGATCAAGGCCAAGATATCGTCATACAAAGTGTCTGGAAGAACGAAGACGGTACTGTTGAAATCATTACCTTGGACAACGGTAAGACTTTCAGCAGATAAAGAAGAGTTTTTTGAGTAGGCTTCCATGAATGGTAACTTGACATTTTTCTCGTGAGTGGTAGAGTTTCCAATGTGTGTAGAGTTCTCGTGATGGTGGGTACCATTGGCGTGGTGGGTGCCGTTACCGTGGTGAGTACCGTTAGCATGGTGGGTAGCGTTACCGTGTTGAGCGGCATCGCCGCTGAGTTCAACTGGGGCAGCAGCAGCAAGGGCAGCGGTAAGAGATAAGATAGTAAGGAATTGCATTTTTATTGTTGGGGGTTTCTAGGAGAGATTTCTAAGAGAGTGTTAGGAAAAAGAGTTGGTTTATAATTGAGTGTTTGTTGAGTATGAGTAACAATAGAAGTATAATAAGAGATTTAAACTCTGGAAACAAGATTCAAGGAACTTGGCATCGTTTATATACCCCAACTTCTGACAACACGTTGCGTCGCAGACACATGGTACCAACAAGGCCTCGCTGTTTGTCTGGAGGGCGAAGCCAAACCCAGGAACATGTAACGGAGAGAGCGCAAGCCTCAAACATGTATCTCACTTGTTTGCGTCAGAATGTCAACGTGCGAGCGTCTCTTTCGTCTGCTTGCGGCAGAATGCCAACGTGGAACCGTATCTGTAGAGCAGGTCGTCTGTCTGTGGATGATTTGCAATGGTAACCTCATGTTGAAAACAAAAAAAAATCGTGCAGGATGAAAAATGGTGTTCATGTCAGAATGGAGACATCACTGGACCGCGGTAGCGGGCCTCAGCCGAGTTTGCAGAAACTCAGACTGGTCGAGTGCGCTCAGCCCCGGCCCACTCCATCCGAGCACGGTGCAACCGGGGTGCACCCCGGTTCTGCGGCCCTGGTCTGTCTTTGCGTAATTCCGTTCTCCAGTGGTTTCCGAGTGCTCGCGCCCTCTCCTCTCTGTCCAGGGCACAGAACCTCCCAGTTTTTTTTCTCTTTTTTTTCTCTTTTCTTGTTTTGTCCTCGTTCCGCTTTCGTTTTTCGATTTCTTTCGTTTTTCTCCGTTCCCGTGTCGGCATGGGGAACACCAAAATAACAGCAGATGGCTCTGGCGTGGTGGTGTCCGATTGGGGAGCACATGACGTGGGGTCCGCGACCAAGAGAGGGGAGAAGACGTGAATGTTGCCCACAAAATGAGCTGACTCCACCCACGGAAAAAAAGAAAAAAAACGACAAAAACCAAACGTTTAGGACGCACCACCGATAATTTTTTTGCCGCTTCTCTCCCCCCCGCTCCTTGTCAGCTCTTTGAATCAACCGTGGTGGGCAGAGGAGCCTACTTCGGTCGGGCTGCGTGGGTGGTGGGTGGTGGATTGGCCGTAGAGTACAGTAGGGAAGCGGCAGGGAGACCGCCGCTACAAGGACGGAGTTTGGAGCACCAGCACTATGTGGGTGGTGCTACTTTTTTTCTTCTTTTCTTCTTCTGGTGTGCGTAATTTGGGCTCAATCAGGATTCACAGTGTGTATAATACATCAGCATCTTTCTGATCGGAACAACACCTCTGGCGGTTCTTTTCTTTCTTTTCTAATCTGCTATCTATTTCTCTTCTGGCTACTTGTTCTAAATCGACCAAACACAAACACACTACGCATTCAGACTAAAATGGCCTCGAAACTCTCAGCTATCGCAAGAACCGCGCAATTCGCAAAGAAGATCAACTTCCCAGCATCCATCAGACACAACTCAGGGGCCGCGGGCGCTGCCTCCAAAGTCACCGTCAGAGACGCCTTGAACCTGGCCATGGCCGAAGAGTTGGAGGCAGACAAGGACGTGTTCCTCATTGGTGAGGAGGTCGCGGTGTACAACGGTGCCTACAAGATCTCCAGAGGCTTGTTGGACAGATTTGGCGAAAAGAGAATCATCGACACCCCAATCACCGAAATGGGATTCACTGGGCTTGCTGTCGGTGCAGCATTGGCTGGCTTGAAGCCAATTTGCGAGTTCATGACCTTCAACTTCGCCATGCAGTCCATCGACCACATCATCAACTCCGCTGCTAAGACCTACTACATGTCCGGTGGTATCCAACCCTGCAACATCACCTTCAGAGGCCCTAACGGTGCTGCTGCGGGTGTCGCTGCCCAACATTCCCAAGACTATTCTGCTTGGTACGGTGCCATTCCAGGCTTGAAGGTCGTTTCCCCATATTCTGCTGAAGACTACAAGGGTTTGCTTAAGGCCTCTATCAGAGACCCTAACCCTGTTGTTTTCCTTGAAAACGAATTGCTTTACGGTGAATCCTTTGAAGTCTCTGATGAGTTCCATTCTCCAGACTTCGTGTTACCATTTGGCAAGGCCAAGATTGAAAGACCAGGCTCCGACATCACCATTGTCGCACACAGCAGAAACGTTGAATTTTCCTTGAAAGCTGCTAAGATCTTGCAAGATCAATTCCAAGTCTCTGCAGAAGTCATCAATTTGAGAACCATCAAGCCATTGGATATGCCAACCGTCATTGAATCCATAAAGAAGACCAACCATATCATCACCGTAGAATCCGGCTTCCCAGCTTTCGGTGTCGGTTCAGAAATCTGTGCACAAATCATGGAATCTGAAGCTTTCGATTACTTAGATGCCCCGGTTGAAAGAGTCACTGGTTGCGAAGTTCCAACCCCATACGCTAAGTCATTAGAAGATTTTGCCTTCCCAGATCCTCCAACTGTTGTTAGAGCTGTCAAAAAGGTTTTGAGTTTGTAAGACATAAAAGAAAAGTTAGTTTACATAACTTGTTAAATAAATAAAGATACCGCATACACCAATAAATGACTTGTTTGCATTAAGCAATGCAAATACTTTAAAGATTATTTGTACCTTTATTTCCATTGTAGAAATGATTCATCCTCTAAAAGCAAAAATGTCACCGTTTACCTACAATATTAGAAAGTAAAGTTGCTGTCGGAAAAAAGAAAGGCCTTGATTTTACTACAGAAAAGATTCAAATAGTAATCTCAATGAGAAGTCATGTGACGAAGACAAATTTTGCAAATTACATTTATTCATATCTTTGAGCCATAATGAGAAATGAAAAATGTTAAGGAAATCATAAACCTATCAAAAGTTATTTTAATTAAATACGTTTGTTATACTGATTTTAATATGAAGTTCTAGTTCGTGTCTCTTTGTTTTCTATGTTTTCTTTTATCCTTTTATTATTTTCTATTTTCGCCATGGTTCAATTTTTGACTGAATATTACAAGATTTCTGTATTAAAAAAAAAAGGAAGGAAATTAATTAACCATTTACTATAGCATTGAATATACCATTGAATATACCATTTGCAAACAAGTACATGCAGAACCAAGCTGAAATAAAGACAAGATAAAACGATTCCTCCCTCTCACTAAAAACAAAGCAATGTTTTTATTGTTGTTATTCGTAGACTTGGTTTCCTTACATTAAATATATAAAGTATTGCCAATGGTCATGATGATGTCTAAAAACATCATCATAACAAGAAGTTCTGCAAGACCGCGCAGAAGTAACTTCAAACTGGAACTTGTTTACAAAGCTCAATTTCAGCCATACAAAACTTACTCACTTTTGTTTAAAAGACATATCATACTATATTATATTAAAGAATGTTGGTAAAAGAACATTGCAACAACAAAGAAAAAATCGTTATATATAAGTCGTTTATAATCGATTAATTATAATGGGCGTGGTGGCTTGTAAGCAATAGAGAGCCAATCATCAAAATAATCAATATTTTTCAATCGGCAATCACTGTAAATCTAAGAGGGGGGAAAAAATAATAAACAAGGTATTTTGAAAGAAAAATAAAAATAGTTAAAAAATAGCAAAAATACTAAACTGTAAAAAAGAATCGTCTTGAAAACATTCAAGCGGTTTCTTCTGGCTTCGGTTTCTGCTCTTCATCAGCAGCTGGATAGCTCTTACTGCTGCTACTGTTGACGTCTTCAATATGTTCTTCAGTCTGTTTACATTCATCATTGTAAAGACCTAAGTCATCAGTCATGTCTCTAATTTGTTGCAAGTTCAACTTAGGTAATTTTTCAGCCACTCTGAATGGGAAAGCCTTATCCATGTGAGCCTTAGCAAAAATGATATCAATTTCTTCCAAACTTCTACCAGCAGTTTCTGGGTAGTAAAAGAAGATAACTGGAACAAAGATAAAATTCATAAGGGCAAAGAACAAGTAAGCACCCCAGCCGGCATCCTGGACAAAAATAGGAGTGAACATAACAACGGCGAAGTTAGAAATCCAGTTAGTACAAGTAGAAACAGCAGTACCGACAGTTCTAACTCTTAAGGAATTAATTTCTGGAGGGTAGACCCATGGAAGTTGCAAGATGGTACAACCAAAGAAGGTGATAAATAAGAAAAGACCAACGGCAGCACCCTTAGATTTTTCACCGTTAGGGTTAACTAAACAAGCAAATGTGATAATGAAAGAACAACCTTGACCAATAGCACCAACAAGGAACAATGTTCTTCTACCTATGGTATCAACAACAAAATAAGCAGGAATGGAAGAAAGGAAATAAACAGAGGAGAAAACACCACCCAAAATACTGGATAAACGGTGAGACAAACCAATAGACTTTTGGAAAAGGACAGTAGAATAGTAAATAGCAGCATTACAACCAGTGAATTGCTGGAAAAATTGAGTGGTTGCACCAATTATGATTCTTTGCAAGTTCTTAGACTTACCAGTATCCATAACTTCCTTGAAGGTGATTGGAGAAGAGTATCTGTCAACAGTTTCCTTGATAACAGTGTATTCAGACACAACTACATCATCTTCAACAGCGGTACCTTCAAGGGCAGCCAAGACGTGTTTAGCTTCATCGTCTCTCTTTTGAGCGACTAACCATCTTGGGGATTCAGGCAACATAATGGTACCTACTAACAAGATAAGAGCAAAGAAACATTGGAAGGCAATTGGGAATCTCCAAGAAACAGAAGAGTTAGCATAACCGATACCGAAGTCTAACCAGTAAGCAATCAAAGTACCAAAGGCAACGGTAGAACCTTCAATGTAAACTAATCTACCTCTGTTTTCTGGCTTAGACATCTCAGATTGCCAGACAGGAATAGTGGCAGTGTTCATACCATTACCAATACCAGTGATAACTCTACCGATGACGAATTGACCGGTACCCCATGAGTCTCTGAAGGCAGAACAAGAAATAATTGTACCAACAATGATGATAATAGCACCGAGGATAATTGTAGGTTTTCTACCAAAGGCTTCACCTCTGAAAAGGGCAAACATGGCACCAAAGAAACAGCCAATTTCGTAACAGGAAACGATAGCACCTTGAACGACGGTGGCATGTCTGTCGTTGTCGGATCTCTCCTTTGTAGCAGGGAATTCGTAGTTGAAGGAATCAGAGGTGATAATGGAACCCATCACACCCTGATCGTAACCGAAAAGAGAAAACCCAATAGAGGCGATGACTGTGATCCACACTCTAAGTTTTCTGCCAGAAAACCCAGACGTTTGGGTTCTGTTAATTATTTTATCAAAATGCGCTTTGCAGTTCATTGTTAATCCAAAGAAAAAGAAAGAAAATGTTGAAGATAGTTTAAAAATATGGAATGAATCACAATGCAATAAATATCTGTTGATGAAAGAAGAAAGAGAAAAGAAAACTGAAAAACCTATAAACCCTCCAAATCTCAGTGGATAGAAGAGGATATGGAAGTGTATTTATATTCGAAGGAAATTTTTTCTACAAACAAATATTGGAAATGAATATGTAATACTTTGCAAGATATAACACTCAATTCCTATAAATTTAAGATTAAAGTTTCTTTTTCGTTTTTTTGTCAAGTATATCGGCACTACTGAAAAGAAACACACGTTAAATAAGACGAGTTATAAAAGAAAGGAAGAAAAATTTCAAAAAGTAAAGCAAAAAAGAAAGAAACAAAGAAAAAAAAATTCCCTTGTCATAATGCGCAGACATTACATCATGACTAGCCAGCTAAAATATGTATGGTGTCCGGAGTAACAAAAAGAGGAAAATCAGAGTAGATGAATGTACACACATCCTCCATCCATGCACTTTACTTCTCTCTCCTTCTTCCTGTCTTTTTTTTTCCTTTCCCCCTATAATCAACCACGGAACTGCTAGGTGATGCACGCACTCACCGCAGAAACCCTCTATTGCTAGCTCCGCTGCGGTGTACTGCACTCCACTCGTCCTGCACTCCACCCACCATCAAATCGTCCCCTGATAAGCCAAGCAGCACAACCGGAAACGCTTTGAGAACATCTCCAGCCCAGCAAGGTTACTTTCCCGGCCGCTCTGGTCTGTCTAGCGTGGGCCTCATCTTGGTCAAGCGAGCCCAACGCACAACGAAGAGAAAGAAAAAGCGAAGAATAGCAGAAGCTGCCGCTGTCAGACAAGCTGCCCTAGACCCTTCATCATCGTCCCTTTCTTGCCGAAGATTACAGCATCATCTACTCTCTTCTGGCTGTCTGTATTCGCCTTTACATTGCCCACTCAGGGCCATTTCCATTCCATTGACCCAGCAAAAGCATATATATTTCCGTCCAGCACTCCGTGTCTTCGCGTCTCGTTGACTTATTCCGTCTGGCGCGGGCACATGTGCGATGCATGCAAGTCTTGGTGGGGGAGGTGCAGAATTATGCATGCACTTGTGTGTGACATGTGGATTGAACTCCACCGGGATCTATCAGAAAGTATACCGACAAGGTGGGTGTGGCATCGAGGTATGGCCTGTTTGGCAGTCATATTGTTGAGGATAAGGCTGGTCATCAATCTTTTGTAGGATCGATCTATTGTCGAGTCGTCTCAGGCAACTGCATCAACCACCCAGAGTGCTGGCTCGGCCTCACTTATGTCCGAGCATCTCGCTAGACTTGTTATTATTGTTTAGGAAAACTTTATGTAATTGTATTTAAACGAGAAATCAAACGAAATCCCGCCCGGCTCTGCCTTGCACCCGTTTTTCCACCCATACCAGAGTCTTAACTTTGCGTGTTTCTCTGTACAAAGCGAACTTACAGTCTCCCCGGGGTACCCAAAACTTGATCGTGTTACAACGCTTATTATTATTGTTGCTCGTACTAGGTAGAGTGCAGCCTCAACTCCGGTTTATTAAGCTTCAGTCGTCATAGAGTTTCCGAATACTTAAATTACTTCTATAATGGAGGTTCGATCGAGATCATTAGGTTTGAAGTTTTTTCTTTTCTTTTGTCTGGAATCGCTATTTTTCAGGCCTATCATTCTCTTTCTCTATTTCCAGTATTGTCACCCCGATAATAAGATCACCTTCCATAACATTTTCTTTATGAGCATACGATTCATCTCATCTATTCCCCAAAAAAGCGCTAAGTCCTCTTTGTTTCATCCATCATGTCTGCGATTTATCCAGTGCTCATCAAATAAAGTTTCGACAAGAGTGGAGAGTGGAGAGAATAGTGGAGACACAGTGGAGTACATGCAGCTGCATGCATATATATACATATATAATAATTGTTTATTCACGTCACTAACTCATATAGGAATTGTTGGTTTTTTGAGGCCGTTTCTCCATTTACAGGAATTGCATACTGATTACATTTCTGTACTTCGACCTGTCTGGCTGTATAAAGTTAATTCACGCACAGTTGTAAGAAATGCTAAGCAAAGTATAACATATTATTCAATCAATGATCATTATTTAGTACAAGATCATATAATTATTATTAATTAATCCTCTTCTCTTATTGCAATGAACAACCAAACTATGATATCATACGTGGATGCAGTCTGCGTAATTGTACAGGGTACTATACATGTTAATCGCACTATAATGCAATTAGCGTAATAAACAGATTCTGAAAGAAAAAAAAAAGAAAAGTTGACTGCTATCTGCATGAACAGGGCATCTACCCGCTACTTTGTTAGTAAAAGGAAAATATATGCTCCTCCTCCACCAATATGAGGTGCGTGAAGACCTTTCTAACTGATGCGAAGTCCAAGAAAAAAAGTAAGAAGAAAGCGCTAAAGCAATAGTCAGCACGGTGAAACACATTTACTCATAAAAATATGTAATACTCTGCCGTTCTTGCAGCTTATTATTTCATCATACTTGTTCTATATTGTCTTGTCATGCTTTTCTTTTATCTTTTTGGCTTGATGTAAGAGCAATGTTACTTCAAGATTTGTTCTTATTGTCATTTCCCAAAAGTTCAAATAAATAAATGAATAACAAGTTTTTTGATTATAGTGTGCCTTCACAACAAACTACCATATTGAATAAACAATAAAATCAAAAGAAAGAAATTCGGAAAAAGAAAGGTTCGGGAAAAGAAAAAATAATACGGAAAATATTAACAAAAGAAACAGACAAAAGATAAGGCAAGAGGAAGAAATCAGAAATTTTGAAGACCTCAGCCGAGCTAAAAGAAACTAACAAAAAAGAAAAGGGTCCACATAAGATGGTTAGCCGGATAATCAAACTAGGTTATGCAAAATACATGCTGTTTGTCATCCAGGATTGGGTTAACCCACAATCCAGAAAATAATAAATACTGCAAAATAAAAATTGCATCGACACAAGAAAGCAATAAGTGACTATCCTAGATGCTGTCCTAACATTCCAAATTTTCTATTCATATGTCTATCCATCTTTTGATTCTAGCAAATGATATGAAAATGTGTTCATATTCTGCGACATCAATCAATTTACTTTTTGTGCCTTTAGTTGTTTTTCCTAGCTTATATCCATGTCGATCACTCAAAACTTTGACTAAATTCCATGACATTAAATATTTTGGAATTTTCTAAAGTATACTCAAGATTCTACTTATGCAAAAACGAGATATATTGGCATGTTCAAAATGGCACTTGTAGAAACTACGGGGCACGTAACAGTGTTTTTCCCGGATGATCCGTACCCTGGTTTTATATGATCGAAGTTACTTGCGTCTAGTGTGCACTTATGGCCATGATCTTAGTCAATAATCACCTTTAGGTTAACTCGTGAGGAAAGATTTTACGAATAATTTTGCTTGATTTCAATATTCTTTTTTCTATAGGTACTGTCTATTTCCAAGAAAATACCAATTGTACACAAGTTTCATTTCCATAATATATGAAAAGACAATTGATACGGGTCGTCGCTGTTCTAAAGCAGTTTAAAAGATATGACTTCAAGAATGATAGCCATCATCGTATCAATGTTAATCAATTCAATAATTTGAGATTAATTCATTTGACTTCTGTCAATAGAATTAACCCATTGTTGCCATTTGATCCTTTGGATTCAATAGAAGATGATCCTAATAATAATGATGAAGATGAAGGTAGCAAAAAAATAGAAAAGAAAAAGCAGGAAAAGAAAATGATTAAAAAGATAGAAAAAAAACTAAACGAGAAAATTAAGGATACAGTCAATGAACAATTGAATAAAAATGGATTGAATCGAACCCAGGGGAGTGATAATGATGGTAATCTCGACCAAAAATTTACAAAAGTTTATGCAACTATCCTTCCTAATGATAAAGAAAGGCAAAAACAAATTGAAGCGGAAAATAAGAAAGCCATCGAAGTCAAAAATGAAAAGGTCGAAAAAGAGCAAGAAAAAAAAGAGGAACAAGAGCAAGAAAAGAAAAAGTGGAGACTAAAATTGTTAAATTTTTTGATTAAAATCCTCGAAACTGGCGGTGTTACCTTCATTTCAATCGCTATTCTTGGATTCGCCGGCCTCACGTATCATAAACTATATGAATCTCGGGTATTGGATAAAATGGAGAAAGCTTTTGATAAAGGCGATACCTCTTTTGATATTGAGATTCATGAAAGTGCAGGTAACGATGGCCGAAATTGGATCCCCCGCGATCAACAGGAATTAATAGATGATATAGTCTCTGGAAAAATCATAGGCAGATATTTCTTGATCATTGGTGAAAAGGGTACTGGTAAGTCTTCTATGGTACTCGAAAGTTTCAGAAAAATTGAAGGTCTCAATTGTGTTTCATTGGATGCACATGCAGACCCTGAAATTTTTAGAATTCGTCTAGGCAAAGCATTAAATTTTCATTATTATGAGGATTATATTGGTTCATTATTCAATATTCGAGGTCCTAGGGATACAACTGCACTACTCGACATTGAAAGAGCATTTAGTAAACTAGAAGAAGTTGCAATTTTGAAAAATCGCAAACAGCGTCATAGTAAACCATTAATAATTTTTATTGATAATGCACATTTGATAAAAGAGGATGACTCAGGAATTAAATTGGTAGAATTACTTCAACAGAAAGCGGAAGAATTATGTGGAGCCGGTTTAGCTACTATTCTCATAAATTCTGATGATTACTGGTTATACGAAAGAATGAAGAAATTGAGTACTAAGTTAGAGATTATTCAAGTCGGAGATTTCACGAGAGAACAAACTATTCAAGCACTTCAGTCTTCGAGGATGAAACATTTTCCAAATGAAGGTAAACTTGATAATAAATTAGCTAATAGAGTTTATGATTTAGTAGGTGGACGTCCTCAACATATAGCACAGGTAGCACAAAGGAAAAATATCATCAAAGAATGTCATTCTATCATAGACAATGAGAAGACATGGTTTTTAAACCAATGTGGCCTCTTAGGAAGCTCTATGGATGATGATGTCAATGAATATGGTAAATTTTCAACGCTGGCGATGCTTTTAGCTAAAGAATTTGTCAGGCTTTATAATTCCTCAGAGATCAACAAGAACGATAGTGATGGACATAAACTACCCAAGCTTCCACTTTGGAAAGCTAGGCAAATTATGACCCGTCCAGATTATATTAGAAGATACGACGATTTGAACATTTATACTATTGATTCAGAGTCTTTTGTGAAACCTGATTCTGTACCTATGATGAGAGCCTTCTGTGAAATTGTGGAAGAGCCTGGATTCGAAGAGCTTTTGGCTAGAAGTGAAGATCGTGTTGCACAAATCGAATCGTTGGGGAGAACTAGAGAACTCATGTTGAAAGATTTGAATTTAGGAGGTAAATATATTTGGAAAAAAGGTTCTTTCAAATTACATAAAAACGAAGATGATGATGATGATGATGACGATGACGATAATGATGATGATATGATTCCAATGCAACGAGAAGACCGCAATTTGTATTGGGAAAAAAGAATGAAAAGTAATTACACCACAACTGCGAATGATATTGATTCTATTAGAAGCCAATCTGATCCAAGACAGCAGTTAAGTGGCCATTTATTGAATAAAAATGATCAATTGAATATTTATGAGAAAATACCTGAATCACAAGTTAAAAAATGAAGTTGATTGCTATTGGAAAAAATTATATATTCCCTAGATAAAAAAATTTTGTATAAAAAGAATGTCAAGAACTTATATAAAGATATTATAAGTTTTGTTTTTTGCTTTTTTGTTTTAAGTTTTGAAAAAGATAAACAAAAACTAAGAAAAAAAAAGAAATTAGGAAAAGGTTAATAGTAAAGAATGAAATAATGGTTGTATATAATTTAAAAAAAAAAGAATATGCTCGTCCTATTTAAAAACCCAAAATGTATCTTTTAACAAACTTGGCATAATCTAACCAGCCGTACAGTGAAGCGTCAGCAGCGAAAGTCACAGTAGCAGTCAAACAAGAAATGTACACATCATCCTCAGTAAAAGCCCTAGCATAAACGGTGTATTTTCCAGGTGGAACTTCATTAGGAATCTCCACAGTTTTACTGATCAGTTGAGCACCTTTACTGATAGGACATGTCATATCGACATTCTTCAATTCTTCACACAAGTCAAATGTCTTGTCCAAGAGCTTAATGTATCCGTACTTGACATTGACAACAACGTAAGCGCCATCAGTGACAGCGGCTGCTAAAGATCCAGTTGCACTAAATGAAAGATTGGCACCTTTCTCTGGTGGATTTGGAGAAATAGAGACTCTGTCAATGGTCAAAAGTTGAGGTTCGAAGATATCGCATTGAGCCACTGGAGAGTCTCCTGGGATTGGCTTTTCTCCTGGAAGAAGAGCAAGCTGTTGGAAATTGTTGTTACCAGAGGCAGTAGCGATGTCATTAATGGTAATGGTCATTGGAAAGGCCAACGTTGCTGGAAGAGATAAGAGAAGGTAGGTGATTGGATTGAAAAGCTTCATTGTTCCTGTAATTTGACTTTATGGTGATTATTGCTAAATATATTTTAATTATATTGTCTACTTGGAATAATCAGATAAACGGGATATGATAGATTTTATTACTTATAATGAGAAGGGAAAGATATATGATAAGCAAGCAAATATGTTGGGAAACACCCTTTACAAATAAAGGATAACAGGTTGCGTTGCATATATTATATATCGTAAATTTTTTGTTGTGGTTAAATTCTCTCGCTTCCCCTATTACACTAAAAAAATATTGTGACCACACGGGGTTCCTCTTTTTGATAAGCATAGCCAAACTCACATGAAAAAACGACAACCTATTTTTTTTACCAAGCGTATGGATACATGCATTGAGTGAATTCAAGAATGACATACATTCTTGCAATACGGTGATAGCCTACACATCAACAAGTGAAAATCAAAAAATAAAACCATGAATTTAATGTCATAACATATATAGTATGTACTGATATAAACAAATTTTATGCGATTATTTAGCAGCATCCTTCGTGTCAACATCCCCTCCAGGAGTGGCAGTCTCAGCGATCACTTCAGTTGTGACAGTGGCATCCGATTTATCAACAACTGTTTCTTTCTTAATACTCTCTACTGCTTCTGGTTGCATGAACAAATTGTTAGCGTCGTCCGCAGTCGTCGTGGCTGCAGCTTCAGCAGCATCCGTACTAGCTTTGCTCTCGTTTTCACCAGTCTTGGAAATACTATGCCCTTCTGCACTAAGAATTTCTTCCTGTTGTTTCGCAGCCTGTGCTGCGACTTGAGCTGCTTGCTGAGCTGCAGATTGTAATTGCTGGACAATTCTTTGGGCAACGATAAAGTCGTTGTCTGAACCGGAGTTGGCGGCCAGGTTGGCGCTCCCTTTTGAATTGATATTATTGTCGTTATTTGAAGCACCAGAAGTTTTTTGTTTTTTGCGAGACGACTTTTCAATATCAGCTGGGTTGCCTATTGCTGTTTCGACTGTTTCCTGTCCCATATCAGCAGGTACACCAGCCTTCAGATCACTGTTGGCCAAAACTACCACGGTTGGCTCATCCACAGATCGCTTCTTTCTTGTACGGCAGTTCGAACACACCTTATAGTTACCCTTATCTTGCTGCGATAGAGGTTTGGCACACCTGTTGCACAATCCATCTTTTTCCAACCTAGTTCTTCTTGACTTATCATTGTTTCTGCATCTCTGACACACTTTGAATTGAGAATTTGGGTCATTTGGACCCGAGCAATGTACGCATTTACCGAGTTCTGCACGGTTTGACTTTTTGTCTCTAAGCGTAGTTCTACACTTGGAGCAAAGAACAAACTTGGACTCTTCTTCCGGAATTCCTTTACCACATCTTCTGCAGACACCATCCTTTTCACGAGTTTTTTGCTGCCATCTCTTCGATCTTTGTCTCTGAAGTTCACGACAGTGTGGACAAAGCTTGAACACTTTGCCTCCAACTGAAAGCTGGAATGCCCGCTTGCATCGAGAGCATGGGTGAGAGATCTGAGTGCCATCATCTATAATAGCACTAGCGGCTGCAGGTGCAACATCAGATGCAGAACTTCTAGAAAAATCAGCGTCGTGGGCATCTGCATGTCTTTCAGACTTTGCTTCGGTCTTCACGTTCTTATCTTTGCCAGCATTGGCAATGGAATTAATGTCAGCGGCTAATCTGTCAGCAGAAGATTCGTGGCTTCCGTCAGCAGTTCCTTCACTGGCGGTGGACTTCTTTTTATAATCGGACTGGGGCGCAGCAGTTGCGGCAGCGGCGCTGCTGGCTACAGACTCGATGATCCGCTCAATCTGAGAATCCTTCAAGGCTTCTTCGGCCTTGAACTTGGTTTCTGAGAAGCCAGCGGCTTCGCTCGAGTTTTCAGGACTCTGTCCGTGCTTCTCTGGGCTGATTCGAGGTAGGATTTTGGCATGTACCGGCTTCTTGTCCGGGTTATTGTTGCCGGCGCCAGCGCTGCTGCCGACCGCTTGAGCGGCGGCAGCGATTGCGGCGATGTCATCCACAGAGGCCTGGGCAGCACCGCTGTCAGACCCGTTGTTGGCAGAGGCGGCGCTTGGGTTAGTGGAGTTGTGCTTTGCAGCAGACGTTATCGCAGCCACGGCAGCGTCTACATCGGACTGGTTGGAGTTGGCGACTATCTGGTTGACAAACTCCAAGTTTGAATCGTTGTTGTTGTTGCTGTTGTTGGTTGAGGAGGACATGTTGAATCTCTTGGTTATCCTATGTATTATCTGCTTTTTTTTATGATTATAGTGCACTGGGGTACAAAGGATTATAATACACTGGTATCGATCAGGAAGTTTTGTTCATAAACTAAGAGAGGAAAAAAAGATTATGAGAAATGGGGAAAATGGCTTTATTTTGTTTGGTTATGTTCTTGCAACAAACCACAACAATTTTCATTTTCATTTTTCAGGGATTACGGTGCACTGGTGGCAAAGAGAAGCTCTTGCATGCGTATCTGTGGGAACGCAGTTGAAATCATTCGTGCTGCAACATTCACCCTCAAGAAAGTGGCAAAATGAAAAAAAAGTAAATAAAAGAAAGCAAACCACAAATACAAAACCTTAAAAAAAAAAAAAGAAAAAAAAAGTTACGCTGCGATGGTGTTAAGGGAACAGTGAGTCACGTGGAAAGTTGGGTTGTGTGCCCCTGATCCGAGTGTTCCTTCTCCTCAATATCGATTCTGCCAAAGATTCACAGTATAAAGAGGATTCACTCACACCTCCTCGTCAAGTATACAGAGCAGGCCACGAACAACACTATGAGCATAATTCAGCAGTCATACAACTGAATAGACATACTACTGGACCGAACCAGCTTGGGATTCTTCTATCAATTACCTATGTTCAAAATGTTTGTTATTCAACGCAGGCCTGCCGCCATGCTCCGCCTCAATTACTGCGCTCCAGTCACACGGTCCTTTTCCCTGTCGCCGGTAGCAAGCCACAACGAGAGCAATAACGACGCCAAGAAAAGCGTCGCAGCAGAATCAGGGAGTAGCTCCTCGTCCACTACGTTGTTGAACCGACACCAGCAGAACCAGCAAAACATACAGAAGACAATCGAAGCGCTACAACATAGAATCAATACCAACCCCACAAAGCTTGAGAAAACTCTTGAGATGCTCAAGAATCTGGAATCCCCGCAGTCTCTGGATATCAAGCCTCATCTTCTGCACTTCAAGTTCCCTTTGATCAATTTTGTGTTACTTGCGTCCACAATCTACTACTTGCTCAACTATATCCGTGAATACCTTGATTTTCAGGAGACTCAGCAAGAGTATGTGGTGCAAGTTGGCGAGCTATACGACAAATTTATCCAGCTGGAATCAGAGCTTCATGCAAGACAGCAACAGAAGCAAAATCAAGCTGCTTCTGGTTCTATATGGCGTTATTTCCGTTTCTTCTGAATACATGCCTGAAATGGAGGCTCTTCTTTTTCAGCAAATTGCAAAATCACATCAAACAGCACATTCAAATCAGCAGTACCGCGTTCGTTACCTTCATGCTGGATTTCATACTATCTATTATTAATTCTATCGAGATTGATATGTACTATTCTATTACACGTAATGCATTTGGCCTGTAAGTGAATTCAAAGCAATATTTCTTATCTTTTTATTATTGACTTTCCAATTTGTATATTTATGATATAATATAAACACAAAAACTACACATAGTATGCATACTATTACTATCTTCCTTTCCTTTTTTCCAGATATCTGGTGATAGTATATGCCATCATCATGTAACGCATTTTGATGTTTCACATCAAAACTCAATATTTATCTTCTGCTCCGCTAAATCTCTACAATCTAGAGCCACCACCAATTTGCTCACGGTGTGCTTCGATAACATCGCCATCTTCCAAGCCTAATTGGTCAGGTGTTGTATTCACACCAATTCTTTCCCCATCACTCAAAAATCTCAAACTATCCATGGTTTTACCTTGTCTTTTACAAAAAGCCTCCATTAATCTCTTCATTGGGGTTGATCTTTTGATCTTGAAGTAAATTTCAGCATCACCATCACTGACTTTCAAGTTTATATGTTGCTGTGATGTTTCACTGCTTTCTGGCTTAACTTCTGGCTTCTTTTCGGGAGCAGCTTCTTCAGACATTTTTTCAGTTATTAGTTGATCGTATTATCAATTTGTTGGCAAAGCAAACTTATTTATTCCTTGCAAAAGAAGAATATAACGTAACTAGATTGAATGGAATTATAATCTTTTGTTGTTGTAAATTTATATTTCCTTTATTTTTTTCTTTGTCCTTTTTTTATTTCTTTTTAGGATTTCTTTTTTGTTTTTCTAGCTGGTTGTCTTTTGCCATTTATAATTGTTACTGAAGAATCTCCACTGACGCGCGCATCTACAATAAAATTGAGCGACAAGAACAATTACTTTGAACAGAGAAAAAAAAAAGAGAAATAGAAGAAAGTACTAATATCGCTACTGAAACCATCATGTGCTTCACGTGAAACAAATATAATCCAAAGTTTGTAAAATTCTTTATTTATAAATATACGATCTTTTTATTTAATGTTAATGAAATGTTTAAGAATAACAAAAAGAAACTGCTTGCCAGTTTTAGGTAATGAAAACGATAATGAAATACATTCAAATATAATCTTCGTCACTATCAAAGTATTCATCATCATCCTCATCTTCATCCATCAAATGTTCAAAGTTAACCTTATAACGTAAAAGAGCACCAATACCACCGAAACCTCTAACAAACTGAGCACCCTCAGATGATCTATCAGAGACAAATTCTAAAGTTGCACCGAAGTTCTTATAGTTTTCTGCAAGCCATTCAATCAATGGTTGTTCTTCAACAACTTCTAATTCACCGCCTGTCTTCTTGTCGATCAAGTAGTCATTGTTTGGCTTTTCACCTTCCTTTGATGGGGTGTGGAACTTGATAACTTCATTTCCCTCAGTGTCCTTCATGGTATATCTGATCATTTCTAAGTTCTCATGGACAATAACAATTTCACAAGCACCTAAGTCTAAAGCCTTTAAAGTGTCGTCGATACCGTAACAGAATTTACCTGTATCTTGTGCAATTTCTTCATAATAAGTATCTAATAACTTCTTTTCTTGGATAAACTTAACATTGGCTAAAGTTTCAGCAGATAATTCGATAGCTTGATTGAAACCGTTTTCTCCACCATATGAAACATCCACAATCTTCACAATCTTCTCTTGTAATCTGTTGTCAAACATATCAGATTTGGCCAAATCAGTTTTAAAGTCAGCAGAACCTGCTAAGACTAACCCATTCACATTAACCTTATCATTAGTAATGAAATTTTGAACAGCAACTTCGGAAACCTTACGCACATAGTTGTGTCTTTTTTCTTCTCTTAAACGAGCAAAACGAACAGCAGATTGACCACCTCTACCATGCTTCTTTGGTAAGTCAACAGTAAACTTGTGTAAAATTTCTCTAGTATTACCAGATAATGTACCAAATAAGGCTCCATTACCATCCATAACAATAAACCCGTATTTCTCGTCAGAATCTAATAATTCACTAAGTGCTTCTGTGTGAAATTTATTATCACACAAATATAAAGAAGTATTGATAGGCTTGAATGGTTCAAAATCAACGTTTAATTTCTTTTCTTTTCCCTCTTCATTGATAACATCACCACAGTAAATGACTAAACCATTTGGTGGAACCTTATTATATAATTTCAACTTTTGTTGTGTAGATGTGATAGCAGATAACACAGATAATCTGTTGACACGAGACTTAATGTTGGAAGCAGTACCATATTCATCTGTCAACATCTTACTAAGGAAAGAAATTTGACCCTTCGGTGGAACAATTAAACTGATCATAGAGGTACCATTACCTCTCGCAGATTCTAAACGCTTAATAAGTTTCTTCACCTTCCAGATTTCAATGTTTTTTTCAGCTTCACTGTCTTCCATTTTGTTTATTATTGTATTCAGGTATCTATAGGGAATATGAAATCCTTTTTCTGCGTTATTGATAGATTTGTCTATGAAATTAAATTTTGCTGTTGATATATAATATCGACATGTTGATGGTTTTCTTTTTTTTTTTCTTCTGTTTAACTGCCACACACTTAACTACGCATATAATTTTACTTAAAAATTTTTCAAACTTCATCCCATCTCCTTAATAGAGTTCTTTTTTTTGATGAAGCGCAAGTGAAAATTGTATGAGAATTAATCAATTACCCGGACTTTACGTAATATGCATATTTTCAACATGGATAAATTGGACTAAACTGCACATTTGTGCTTGTAACATACTGCATTCTATACTAATATTAATAAAGTTAATTAAATATATATTACTAATAAAATAATTTTTTTAAACAAATTTTGGTTGTTCAATTTTATAAATACAGAATGATATACAAAAAAAAAAGAAAAAAGTGTTCATGAATTCTATTCAACTCGCATTAGCAAGTTAGCATTACATGTTTTCAAAATTGATTGGCATCTTTGTTAAAACGTCAAAGCTACCAGTGCCAACGTTTGATAAATTACCAATAACAATTCTCGCAGACGGAGAATCCAATTCTTCACGTTCATTATTAAGAACGGCCTTTGTGATGAATTGACAAGTCGTTTCATAACTCATCTTCTTAAAAGAGGAAGTTGAAGAATCAATACCTTGTCTATTGAAAGCTAAGTATGTACCATCTCTGGTCATATAATCAGCGATCAAATCTAAATGTCTAGCAGAGACAGAAATGGCATACGTAGCAAAAACTTTATTAATTTCACTAACAATGGAATTTCTGGCAGCTTCGACACCATATGTTTGTAAAACAGCAGCAATATCATTAGATGTGATACCATTTATATCAACAATTTCATCTTCTTCGAAAATGGCTTGGAAATTAACGCCTTCTGTAGTCAAGGATCTGATACCGCCTTCAGGCTTTGGATAAATACAACGAGAAATCTTTGGAATTTCACGAACAACAACCTTTCTACATGTCTCTTCGACCAAATCCACCATTAAAATCTTTTGAGTATCAGAAGGTAATCTCAATGTGAAACTACACCATTCGCCATTATCATCATCAAAGTTAAATTTGGAGATATAGTTGAAGGAGGAAATAATTTGGTTTTGACGATGGAGGGCATCTTCATCCATGTTAGCAAAATTACGTGAAATCTCCTGCATTTTGACGTCTTTATCTTCTTCTTCATCAGATGAGGAATCTTCGTCATCTTTCATGTTAACATCACTATCTTCATCATTGTCAGACTTTTCAGCTTCTCTCATAATCTCGATTTCTTCTTCATCCGGTTCATCATAAGAAACTGCTTCTTTGTTCTTTGCGTTCATGATTTCAGCATCTGCCCCATCATCTTCATTATCATTGATAGTGACACTAGTAGCAACTGGTTCTTGTAAGGATTTTTCAACAGCCTTACCAATTTCTAAAGATGCAACATGACCTCTCTTCTTTTGGTTAGATAATTCGGCTCGAATAGCAGCCTCTAATTGATATAAGAATCTGGTGCTTGTACTCAATTCTAATTCACCTTTAGTAACATTATATTCTTCATCATATTCTGATTGCTTGAAGAAATGAATATTGATATCGTAAGTTCTGAATGACAAAGTAGAGTTACCAGTAGATTCAACAACTTCGACATTATCAACAACTTCACTGAATTTAATTTTAGCAACAGACTTGCAGAAAATCTCAGCCTGCTCATCCATGACGTCGCTCAAAATAGGTAAGTACATTTGTGGTGTCTTAATAGATGCAGAAGCAGTCATCACAATTTCTCTTAAACGTGGAATACCCAATGTCACATTAGCAGCACCGTGACCAGCAAAATGAAATGTGTTTAATGTCATTTGAGTAGATGGCTCACCAATAGACTCTGCGGCGATAATACCAACAGCTTCACCTGGGTGAACTAAAGATCTCATATATTTCAAATGCATCAAGGCTTCAAAACCAGAATCAGAAATCTTGACATCTTTTGCAGAGAAGGCTTTATTGTTTGTTTTAATGAAATTTTTTAAATCATCTTGGAACTTAGTAGCAACAGAACCGAGATATTTAGATGGATTATATTTTGAAATGATCGGATCATATTTGACTGGATCTTCATAATGTTTGATCTTATCCACAGTTGAGTTGAAATGTTTCTTGTAGAACTTCTTGATCTTCTTACCATATTTAGGAGCATCTTCAATGTTCAAAGAATCAGCCAATGCAGCTGGGTTATAAAATTTCTTCAATGCTTCATTATTTTCCATACAGAACTCGAATTTGTTCAAATATGATTCCTGAACAGTATCAATAGAGTCACCACCATACAAAAATTGAATCATGGTTCCATCAGAATCTCTAACAGAATTATCATAGGCAACATGAATACCTTCTAATTGTTTAATCAAACATCTTTGCAAGTAACCAGATCTAGCAGTTTTAACAGCTGTATCGATTAAACCTTCTCTACCAGCCATACAATGGAAATAATATTCTTGTGGTCTGACTCCCGAGTAAAATCTATTCTTAATGTAACCACCAGCCCTAGCATCAGTTTCATATGGCTTAAAACAAGGTAATGATTTACCACTAACCATTAACGGAACTCTTCTACCTTCCAAAGATTGCTGACCTAAAAGACACATAATTTGGGAAACGTTAACTTGAGAACCTTTAGCACCAGAAAGAGCCATACTTTGCATAGCATTTCTCGGAAACTTCTTACCTGTGTATTTTGGAATAAGGGCACTGATAACTTTTGATGTGATTTTTTCAACTTTAGATTGATTAATAGCATCTAAAACAGCCAATTTATTATCATCTCTAATAATTTCTTCCAATCTTCTAAGTAATTCTGGATCATCATCTTTAGTAACTTCCAAGGATTGATTTAATTGAGTAACTTCAATTGCAGCTTCTTTACCGACATCCACACTTTGTTTTAAGATTTCCTTTCTCGCAGCGTTACCTTCAGCGGTCAAGTAAATATCTTCCATACCACAAGTAAAGGCAGTAGCTTGAATGTAATTAGTAAATAATCTACCCAATACAGATAATAATGAACCGGCAGTATCTGGCCCATACAATTCATGAACGGCATGAACAAAACCATATTTGCTGGCACCATATTGAGATTTATCCAAAATACCGCACAATAAATGACCATTCTTGAATAAAACAGTATTTTCTTTAGAGTGTTTACTCCAATATTCATTTTTAATTTTATTCTTACTTGTTAAATTAATACCTGGCATACCGTTTGGAGTAATATTCAACATAATTGTGGAAATCAACTGCTTACCAGTCCATAAAGGTACAGGTTTCCAGATAGTTGGTGGTAAAGTGAGGATCTTCTTTCCAACAGTATGGCCATCTTCTGGCCTCAAACAACTGTAAATATACTCTTGCATTTGTTCACGAGTGAAGAACGTATCCTTGCTGGTAACCCAAACACCGGCAGAGATGTGATCCTGAATTAAACCTCTAATTGGAGAACCAGCAGTTGGTGTCAAATATTGGGAGTTCGTAGATGCAATGAATTTGGCTTCAGCTTGAGCCATCTTAGATTGTGGGAAATGCATGTTCATTTCATCACCATCGAAATCGGCATTATAAGCACCGGTATTAGCATAATGAATTCTCAATGTTTTTTCACCCGGTAACACTTTAACACGGTGACCCATCATAGAAGCTTTATGTAATGTAGGTTGTCTATTCATAATAACCATATCATCATTCTTAAGATGTCTGAAAACTTTTTTATTAATAATCGAGTTGGTAGTGGCTGGCGTCAATAATTGATCTGCAAGAGCTTTTCTTTGATCTTTGCTCATACCGATCAAAGAAACCAATGTGCCATCTTCATTTTGCACCTGTAAAGCACCTGGCCAAACATCCGGACCATTAATAACAGCTTGACGAAGCTCACTGATATTGTATGCGGTGACTGGCTCTGGGAAAGAAAGTCTCTTAGCGAAAACTGGCGGAACACCTACTTGATTAGTTTCCAACATTGGGTCCGGAGAAATAACAGATCTTGCAGCATAATTGACACGCTTACCCATCATATGTTTTCTAAATAAACCTTCTTTCTTTTCTAATGCCTGTTTAATACCTGGAGTAGTACTAGCTCTGTTAGCTGAAGATTGTTGATCCTTTGTAGAATCAATGAAAACATTGACATCATTTTGAATGGTAACAAAAGCATTCATTAATCTATTAAATAAGAGCTTCTTCGACTCGATCGTATGAGTAGAGTCTTTAAATTTAGCATTAATAATTTCTGTGTTAATACTTTTGATTAAGAGACACGTTTTTAACACCTTAGAAAGCAATTCGTTAATGGAGTTTTCATGGATTTCATCACCTAATTTGGATGGCAATCTAAATCTAGTTGGAGGAACAACTAACGTGGATTTAAAAAAGACATCGGCAGTAATAGCTTCTTTACTCTTTGATGGAATGACTTTGAATAAAACATCAATCAAGCCAGCCTCGTTCGCAAAAATATTATTAAGTAATGATTGAACTTCGGAACACAAAAGATATTTTGTAATATTTTGTCTAGAAGTATGAGTGCTCGATTTATTACTTGAAATATCAGAGTTTTTTAAGCCAACAATATTATTGTTTGTGATTTGCTTTTCATTCAAAGGTTTCTCGAATATCTTTACAATACCATCTTTTCTGTAACTTGGAGAAAACATTTTACAATTTTGGCACTTTGGGCGTGATAATAATCTAGCATAAAGATTCTTAATGATAATCTTACGTTCTTCTAAAACAATGGATGACAATGGCGAAGAAGCATGCCCACGGTATTTCATATTTTCAGCAATTGCTTGAACGACGAAATCTTCTCTAAGAGCAATCAAATCGTTGATAGTATCCTCATTTTTACCATTGGCTTCCGTATCATCCCCATTTTTAATATCTTCTTCATCATCTTCGTCAGAGTTTGGCCTGAAACGATTATCTTCGATGGCTTCATCAGAATTACCATTTTTGCCCACCAATGAGCTAAAACTAATGTTTTCAAGTTCATCGCATTCGGTGATTAAACCATGTTGTAATAAAGTCAATTTGCATTGAAATAAATGTGTTTCCAAACGATGCAACTTAAATCTATGGCAATGAACACATGAGGATCTTAAGAAGTTAAACATTTGAGTGAAAAATAATGTGTTGTAAACGGGAACTGGTAATTCTATGTGACCTTGGTGACCCGGGCACCCATTCTTTTCGTCCAATCCACAAGTAGCACAAATATTTCGAAGAAAGGCACCCAACGAAAGATCATAAAGACCACTGGCGATAGGATGACCTAAATTATCAAAAACTTGCGGATTTGTGATCTGCTTCACAGACAAGGATCTAATTTCATCATCTGAAAGAAACGTAAACTCCACATTGGAGATTTCTGATCCAATAGGTTTACTGATATCCATTTGGGAGTTATTGATGAGCAGAACGTGGTATAATTGATTTAAATTTATTTAATATATAATAATATACGGTTAAATACAAGAATACAATAAAAAGTAGAGCATACAATAAGAAAGAAGATGCAAAATATTAAAAAAAAAATTTTCTTTTTTTCTAGTGCTCTTCTTCTCAAGATGAAAACCCATCTCATTTATTGCACAAGAAAAAAAATTTACCTTTTTAAAAGAGGCAGTGCTCGTAACATCATATCTTTTTTAATTACTGCAATCTTGTATTGTTTATAGATTCACAAAACAAACTATAATAATATAGAACTAACCTGTAATTGTTGAATATTATCCTTATATCTTATACAGACAGTATAATACTATTAGAAAAATTCTTTAGTTAAAGATTTTTTTCTCAAAATTCTTGTATTATCTTTTCATGAAGTCGTTGCCATCTGCTTCAACACCTCTAAATATTCTGTATTGGAAAACCCATCGGGGTCAATGGGCAGTATTCGATAGAGTATCACGTTAGAGCTAGTGCTATATAATGTGTTATCTTTCACAGAGCTGCATATAGCTTCCAACTCAACTAGAGATCCGGGACATGTGCATTCCGCGTTGACGGAATTTGCATCGATATAATATAACAGGAATCTAGTAGGTTCTTTGTAATTTGTCTGAGGATCCAATGTTGACCGTAGAGAAGGAATCTGGTTAACAAAAATTTCAAGATTATTTGGATTATATGATTCCATCACAGCAAGTATTCGAAACCTTCTTGAGCAAGTTGCTTCTATGGAAAAAATTACACTAGGATCTATCAATAGCTCCATTATTATTGCTTTCTTTTTGATACTTTGATAGTATAATATATTAAATAAATCATTTCAAATAACGTGAATTTATATTCAACCTAGCTTCTTTATTTCTTTTCTTTGTGTGATTTATTGTGTGAAGTGGCCCTGGTTTAACATTAACGTCAACGTTTATCAGCTGAATATTGATTCTATGTTATGCGGCCATAATCAATAAATCATGTATGAAAAAAAAAAATGCATTATTGTTGTAATTATATAAAGAGTGGTGGTTCACAAATAATGTAAAGAAAGTTTACTTAATTAAGCTATTCATCAAGATCAGAAGGTTTTCCCGAAGAATTTTAGCTAGATTATGATTCATAATGCCAAAATCCCAAATGTGCTGATCTTCAGTTCTTTGAAATTTAGATATTTCACTACGAATAGGTATCTTAAAAATGAAATAAAATTTACAGAAGAAATAGCTTCTAACTTGAAACCCAAAGAAACTATCCTTCAAAATACATCCAATGAATTCACTTTTCAAGAAAACGATCCAGTTTTAGTTAGTCAATTCAAAAAATTTGAAAATTACTGGTTTATAGATCAATTGAAAGAAGGTAAGGTGCTAGGAATTCAAAAAGGAGATATTGAACATTCTTCTATTATCGGTAGGAAACCGAGAAGTTTAATAGAAGTCAAAGTTTCCAAGAACTCCAGAAAGACATCGTCCCTGAAATTTTTAATTACTAAACCTACTTTAGAACAATACATAAAGCTTTCAAGAAGAATCGTACAACCAATTTATCACTTGGATTCAACTATTATTACTGCTTTGGCAGATATCCATCCAAACTATCCAATTCTTGAGAATTGCAAACAAAATGATCAAGATAATCCAGGTAATAAATATAAATTATGTCAGCCACCATTGCAGTTTTTAGAATCAGGCACTGGTCATGGATCGTTGACATTAGCTATTTCTAAACTTCTTCATCCAAGTAATGCATATGCTAACTTATTCGATGATCCTTCATTAAGAGGTGCTATATTACACAGTATTGATTGTAATGAATCACATTCAAATAGAGGTAAAAAAGTTGTACAAGGGTTTAATAGAGGCCAGTATTCAAAAAGTGTGGAATTTCATGTCTGCGAATCTCCTACATCCTGGTTACATAGTGAAGATGCTGGTAAATGGAAATTATTAGAAACTATAGGTAATCAAACAGCTAATACGTCTTCCGAAGATGTTGTTCCTTTTTTGAGCGGTGTTTTCCTAGATCTTCCTGAGCCTCAAAGATATATTACAGAAATTGCACGTAATATGAAGGAGGATTCCCCGATGTTGATATTCCAGCCTTCCATCACACAACTTTTGGAAGTCTTAAAAACATTGAAGGCTAGTAATGAAGCTGCAAAACAAGATTATGGGTCAGGGATTGAAGATAATGCATCTAGTAGATTATCTTTAGTTAAGGTGGTGGAGTTATTACCTGGAATTGGTGCAGGACTTAGGGAATGGGACTTACGAACAGGATTAGTTGTTAAAAGTAGCGAAGAAGATATTAATAATACGGCAAAAGAAGTGGATGTCTGCAAACCTAAATTTGGCGTTAGAGTTACAGCAGGCGGTTTTGTTGGTTTATTCAGAAAATTTCCAAAGATCAACTTTTATGATAAATGAGCAATAATATTTTCTTTTTTTTTTCTAATAGTTATAGTTATTGTTATAGAATCCTAAATAACGTTCGATAAATATATATATATTAATAATAAAACTCCTTAATTAAAATTGATGTATTTAGAAATTTTCAAGTAAATATGTAATTAATCAAAGTAAACAAATAAAATGAAGTAGAAACACAGCGTAAGATGATAAACATATGAATGATCTCCCATGATCATGATTATACGTTTTCAGTAGATATGATGATAACGCAAATAAATATTAAAGTAAGCTTAACTATAATGAACGCTTTGTTGTTTTATATTTTGTCCGTCATTTTTTTATATTGATCCTACTTATCAATATTTAATAATTATACTCTTAAAACTTGACGGATTTCTTGGATTTTCTCTTCTTAGCTTTAAGAAGGATTTTGCTTTTCATTTGTTCACTTTCGCTGTCTTCTTCTTCATCAATGTCCATCTCTTCATCTTCATCTGCAACCATCTCCTCTTCATCTTCTTCCATCTTAGCTTCCTTGGCTTGTTGTTTGGCCAATTTCTTAGCAAGTTCAACTTCTCTCACCTTCAACAATTCTGGATTTTCTTCAACCAATTTTTTATCTGCGGCTAATTGTTTTTCTTTGTTACCCAACATTCTATTCTTGTAAAATGCACGTTCACGTTTTTGCCTTATTTCTTCAATTCTATCCATTGCCTTCAACGTAGATTCCACTAATTCTCTATTATAACGAACTGGAACATTTCTTCTTTTACTGAATGTCAACGTTGAGTCGACAGCTAATTCTTTACCAGCAGCCTTTCTAAATGCTTTAGTCCATCTTAATTTTCTTGGGTTACGACGGTGCTTGAAGGCTTTATGGCATTTGGAACGACAGAATCTAAGTTCTTTGGAATCGTTACGAACAAACATTATACCATGACCTGGATACACAGGTGATGAGCAGAAATGGCATTGATAAATTCTCATTCTGTTTAGATCTTATTATTATATTGTGTGATAAATATGGTAAAAATAGGACTATCAATAAGAAATATAAACTTTATTTGATGTGACTGTTCTATTAATTCAATGATCTGATAAATCAATGTAAAAGGGTGAAAAGAGTATGATTATTACATTTAATCAGGTCTTTCCTCATCAAAATAAAAAAAATTTTCTTTTTTTTTTTTTTTTCTTACTTCATTTTTTTTTAGATGAGATGAAAATCAAATACTCATAGTTCTTACTCATGCTTAGTTTTTTTTGATATGATTAAACATAATATTTGTTCACGTGATTATCATGTAAATTTTTTAATCTTTTACTTTTTGTTTTTTCTTTTGAATGATGAAAATTTGGTTCGCGTCAATCTTATTACAATAAAAATCAAGGTCATGACGCGTTGTATAAAGATTGAACATATTATACAAAAATAATATATTATTTAACCTTGGCTACTGTTTTTTTGCAGTTCTATCATCAAGGAAAAATAAGGCACTATACTAAAATAATTAAAAACTGCTAGCATGAAAGGAAACCATTCAAAGAAATTGTCGAAACTGAAAAATGCACAATCCACAAGTAGAAGCAAAACTTCATCCTCGTCACAGATCCCAATTAAAAAAACTGCCACATACTTACAAATCTACAACTTTATAAACCAACAAATATCCATTCTTACTTCAGAGCCAACGCTGGAAACACAGAAGCAAATTGTCGCAGATGTCGCAGAACAATTTCCAGATATCAGTGAAACTAAGATTTTGGCAGAGACAAAGAAATTGATCACCCTTTATCAAAAAGAAGTACTGGCTCATAAAAGACAGTATTTTACAAAATCTGCCATTGATCAGGTATCACAGCAGGTTTTTTATGCATTTAGAAGCAAGCAAGCTGATGAGATTAAGAAATTGTATGTAATTTCCCAATTTTCAATCCCTATAGTTAGTGCGTTCAATGGTAATAGAGCAACGCCTGCTTTTAAAAATAGCAGCAGAGAGATAATAACCAAGTTTGAACTCTCTGATATTTTGGAGATTGTAAGGCAGCTACCAGAAGAGAAATACTTAAACTTCAAACAATTGAAAGATTTCAATTTGAATGAGAATAATAACGATGATAATTATGATGATGATGATGATGTAGTGGAGATTGAATCATTGGAATCTAAAGAATTGAAGAAATTGTTGAGAGGATATTTGTTACTTCGCATAACCACATCAATTCAAAGATTCAAGATTATTAATAAACTTCAACAATTACACAAATATAAACAGATCCGGGAGGCACTACAACAGAATATCATAGGATGCCCTAGTAGGAATAGCTTTATTGATATTGAAGATGATGTATCTGGTAAAGATCAAATTCAAAGAAATTTGATAACTTCAAGAGGGGTTGTTCTTGATGAAATTGCAAAGCTTAGAATCAATCTTGGTATGGTGATTCCGAAACTTCAGGTATTGAATAATGAGGAAAATAAGCATAATAAGGAAAAGAAAAAATACGAAATAAGCAAGGTGCTACAAGATATTCAGCAGAAAGATTTAAAGAAAAGATTAGATAAGTTTATATAAAGAATATTGCATTGTGTGTGCATGCTTTTTGCGTTTTAATATAAAGTTAAATATAAAAGGTTCCACACCAGAACGTACTCATTGTGATAAGCTAATCTACTCCATAAGAATACTCTGACTGCTTGCTAGAGAATAGTAGGCAGGATGTCTGGAGCGGAGGTTTATAAATTTTTAAATATACGTTAATCAGATGAACTGGTCAAGTCATAAAATATTTTGGGCCATCGCCACCTTCAGGAACAGACCAGTTAATATCTTGAGTAGGAACTTTGATATCACAAGTCTTACAATGAACGCAGTTTTGAGAGTTAATAACGAATTTCACCTCACCGTTAGGCTTCTCATCATATTCATATACACCAGCAGGACAGAATCTATTTTCAACACCTTTATATGCTGGATAGCATTTTTCAGTATGTTCATCGAGTAGGTTTTTAGTGTTTACACCTCTAAACTTGAATTTGTCCATTGGCTTTCCATCATCTTCGGTTATCCTCAAATGGCATTCTTCATTATCGGAATGATACGTACCTGAGCGACTAACACTGGTCAATAATTCAAAAGAGACTTTGTTATCAGGTTTAGGATACACAATACGTTCTGGGAATTTGTCAACAGTACCTGTATTTTCTGCGTCTGATTTTTCATGATGGTCAAAAGTGAATCCGGTTCTACCTCTAAAAAGCATTGTGTCTAAACCGGAATACAAAAGACCACCGTAGATACCTAATGGAGAATTGAAAGATGGGCGAACATTACGAACTTCATAAAGTTCATCATAAGCCCAAGAATCCTCAAATGCAGATTGGTACCCAGTAAGATCGATAGGCAATGCAGATTCTATTTTTTGTTCAGCAGCTTCAATTTCAGGCTCTTTGTCATCTTCTTCTAACCATTCTTCCATTTCGGATCTACCTGGAAGCTGTTTTATTTGTTTGAAGATTTCTTCAGCAGCTAATAAAGCGGATTTCATTGCTGTATGAGTACCTTTGATCTTAGCTACATTCATGAAACCTGCACTAGCACCTACCAATATTCCGCCAGGGAAATGTAATTGAGGTACAGATTGTAATCCACCTTCATTTAAGGTTCTAGCGGCATAGCTGATACACTTGTTTTTATTATGCGATAAAACATCGTGGTAGAATGGATGGTGCTTCATAAGTTGAAATTCCTTATACGGGTTGATCCAAGGGTTTTCGTAATCCAATCCAATAACCATACCTATGGCACAATACAATTTTTTCTCTTCTTGGCCAGCAGTGAAATGATACATGAATCCACCACCGTATGCCAAATTGGTCAAGGGGTAGCCAATGGTATGTGCAACCAAACCATTTTGATGTACAGAAGGATCCAATTCCCAAACTTCTTTGATTCCTAAACCGTAAGTTTGCAAAGATTTGCCATGTCTTAAATTGAATTTGCTAATGATTTGCTTAGATAAAGAGCCATGGCAACCTTCCGAAAGGACGGTGAGCTTGGCATGGAATTCCATTCCTCTTTCAAAATTTTCTGTTGGTTTCCCATTTTTGCCAATGCCTAAATCTTTGGTGGCCACTCCTTTGACGAATTTTCCTGAGTCGTCATACACCATTTCTGAAACTGAGATTCCAGGATAAATTTCAACGCCTAGTTCTTCTGCTTTTTCAGCTAAATGTTTTGTGAATTGGTTCAAACTGACAATAACATTACCATTTTTAGCGTTTTGCATATGGCTAGGTTCTGGAAGTGGAACTGAAAAATCATCAGTTAAGAAACGCATTTTATCCGATTTTGCTCTTGTGTATAGATACGAAGGTAAAGGGATATCATCTTGTGGTATCTCGTAAAGCTCTTCGTACAGCTCCTTTGGAAACAACTCTCTCAAAGCTCTCGGTTCTATGACTGCACCCGAGACAATGTGAGCACCTAAATCAGCGGCCTTCTCCAAGACAACGACTCTAAATTTAGAGTCGGTGTCGAGCTGCTTGAGCCTGATGGCAGTGGTCAACCCAGCTGGGCCACCGCCGACAATACATACATCGACGTTGTCGACTTCTCTTTCTTGGTTCAACTCTTCGTAGATTTCGTCTTCGGACTGTTGTTGCTTTTGCAGACCAGACTGATGGAGCTTTGTACATGACATAGCATGGAAATGTCTTCTTCTGGAGGAGTTTTTGAGCCTGGCTGAGAAGGCATTAGTGAAATGAGCATGGTTCTTCGGAGAAGAGCAATAGAGGCCCGAAACTTTTGTGTTTGCAGGAGCGATTCTTTGTAGAAGAAGAGCACATCTCTTCGATGGGCTGACTCTTAACATGGTCGGGGTGTAATAAGCGTATAAGGCTCAACAAATTTATTCTATAAACCGGGAGGTGGATGAGGATAAACAAAGGCAAATCAGGTTGGCTTTTATAATTATGTAGAATCTATTTTGTAACAAACAGTATTGATGCAAATGCAATTGCATTATATTGGCAAATACAAGTCATGCCATATATATACTGTAGTAGTTTTAGAGTCACAGCAGCATCCCCCGCTAATGTGAAAAAGAAAAGAAAAGAAAAGAAAAATAAATAAATAAAAATTTTCAGTATATTATGCGTGCCTGTAGACCCTTGATCACAAAAAAGTCCGGAGTTTACTGCTGCATGGCCGCAGACCACCAATAATGTTGTGCGAATCTGTAATAATTAAATACACATACGCGTGAAGTGTGGAGCAGATGTCAAAAAAACAGAAACGTGCAAATCACCGGGAGAGGCTCCTGGCGCTTGAATAGAAGCGGCTTGCGATATTTTGTTTATTTAATTTTGCATTTGCTTATCGTATCTTCTTCCGACGCTTGGTTCCTGCACATAGTTTTCCCGTTTTTCTCTTCTGTGTAGCTCTGCGCCAAATAGGCTGTTGATAGTTCACAGATAGAACAGAAATGCGTATGCTTCTCTGCACCGGTGCAGTTGGAGCCTTTATAGCTACGTAATAGTCAACCGCCGAAATAATCGTTTTGGCCAAACTGATATGATTATCATCAAGAACACCGAATATGTCTTACAGCGACACAATCTTTCTCGCGACAGCGCAAACTGTCTTGCAATAACAGAAAATATTTCAGATACAATGCCCGAGACTTAGAATACCCCAGAACGCAATATACCCAGAACAACAAAATATATCTCATGAGAACAGACACTTCTTAGAAGATTGAAATCCATCGTTGGCTGCACACCCCTGCTCTTGAAGTGCTCGTTCGCCTGAGTATGTCCGTGGCTATCCCAGGATCAATAGGCAAAACCGTGCTGCTGCATCGGGATAACTTCGGCGCGTGATATGCACGTGATATTATTGTTTGGTTTTTCGTTTTTTTTCCTTCTTTTTTCTTTCTTTTTTCGCTCCTCCGTTTGTACGTGTGTGTTCATCTTTACTTAGCCAAGCTGCCCTCTTTCTTTTTTCCTTGGGTCCTCTGTGTTCAAGTAGGTAAATTCTGCACGAGCTGTTCACTTAGCTCACACATGAAAAAATAATATGAGTAGAAACCAATCGGCCACAACACAGAATAACTACAAAATTTTTACTAGCACACACACAGGCACTTACTTTATAGAGTAACTACAAACACTGACTATCTCGATTCATATCCTCTGCCCTGCTTGTCCTTTTACCACCACACTGATCTGTCATTCAAAAACAACCCAAGCTAATCTAGTCGTATCTCCACCTTCCGCTTTGCAATCAGAGACCTTCACAAACGGCAAAAAAAAACACTTGTTGGCACATATAATACACACATCTGCTGACCCTATCTCTTCATCTGATACACAAGCTCAGCTCAACGTCCTTACGTCTCCAAGACTATCCACAGAAACAAGACACGTATTCACCACACCCATGATCTTCTTTCCTGAATTTAACGTCCTTCATGACCCTTTGTTGCCTTACATCCACTTCCCACTCGTGGACCAGCTCATAGTGGAGCCTCTTACTCGTATAAACTATAAAGCTGCTCACCACGCCCATGAAACCGTGTTTTTCGCTTTATGCTACACCGTGGTTTATTTCCTTTCCAAGCATTTCTGTCCGAAGGTGTTTGCCAAATATTGGTCAGCTTTGAAGATCAAGGACCAGGTCTATTTTCACATCCATGTTGTCTCCATGGTTCAGTGTGTTTTCATTTTGCTACTCATTTTGCCTATGATGGAGTCTCCTCCCTTGGTCGAAGACCGTGTCTTTGGTTACACTGAATATTCTGGTCTTGTCTCTGCGGCTTCAAGCGGATATTTTGTCTGGGATTTCATTACATCTTTAAGACACGCCAATAAATTCGGTCCTTTGTTCACTCTTCATGGTCTTATTTCGTTCGCTGTCTGCTTCGTTGGTGGATTTCCCTTTATCCTTTATTATGGTCCATATTTTCTCTTCTTTGAGATCTCTACACCTTTTTTAAATATTCGTTGGTTTGATTTGAAAATGCCTGGCTTTTTCTCTGAGAGATTCATCTTGATTAACAATGTCGTTTTAATTATTGTCTTCTTCCTCGTCAGAATCTGTTTCGGTTGGTTTGAAATCATTTCTTTATCTTTAGATTGTTGGAAGGTAAAGTCAGATCCAAGACTCTCATACTTGAATGTTTTCATTATCTTGGGCTCTAATTTAGTCTTAGATGTTTTGAATTTATACTGGTTTAGTTTAATGTTTAAAATCGCCTTGAAAACCTTAAAGAAATTATGGAACGGTGAAACGAAGAATTTACAGATTGATGAGGAGACTCTTAAGAAACAAAGTTGAGGAGCATTTGAAAACACATGGTACCTATTATATTTGCCGATTTGTAGCATTATTATATTTATTGAAATTTACATTTTATTCTTATTACTATTACTATCCTAATCTTTCTTTTCTTTTTTCATACATATTCTAATCATAATATACAATACATATAGCATTTTTTGTAATTTTGTATTTCTATAGACTAGTTTTGGCTAGTGTTTATCACTCAGTAGGATTACCCAGACAGGTGTATTTTAATCAATATTAAGCGCGCTTTAAGTATTAATTGTTAGGTGCTACATATTGGCAGATTTTATAGTAGGTCACATGATATTTTGTTTATTACTAATTATGGTATCTACTATTTGATTTGCAATCCCCTAGTGCAGCGTCTGCCCCAATAAATTTAATTAGAACTCCATGTGTAACACCACTATTATCTGGATTTCACCTATGGCTCTAATATTTTTATTTGTTTGATTGGCATCATTCGCGTCATATGAATTCTGTGTTGGATTAATTGATTATTTAGATTTTTCTAGCTTATGTGTTCCGATTTGGATTTTCAAAGAAACGGCATTGTAAGCAAAGCTTGAGGAGTCACTAGCAAACAGATAGCTGATTTCATTAAAACTTAAGAATAGCAACATTATATTAATTACTCTACTAATTATATTTCTAGTTTGGTTTTGGTTATGTTTGAAAAGCTTAGCTCTAGATGTTGCAGTATATAGCTACACCACTGATGTGTGCACGCGTACGCGTACGCGTATGTTTTATATGACAATGACTTTTGAATTTATTAATATTAAATGAAAGAAAATAAATACAAAAGCAAATACAAACTCACAGAACATAGAAGAAGAAAAAATCTGTACTGTTCATTATTTCATGTTTGTTCTAATCAGGCAGTTTCAGCTTGTAAATAGTATTTTCGTTGTTTTTTCAAAACTGTAAGTAAGAAAGTAAGAATTTCAGCAGATTTTGCTTTCAAAGCTTGTTGATACCACAGACGTTATGTCCAGTAGAAAAAAAGAAACTCGATGTAAACACTTGAGTATTTAATCAAATATTATGGGTTTTAATATACTCAAAATTATATTCTTTTCCTTTTAAGCAAAATTAATGATAAAGGATCACATGAAAGTACTCTTTCTATCCAGGATAAACTAATGTTGTAGGCGATCCAATTGTTTAATTCTGCTCTATTTTAACGCAACTTGTGTACACTTAAAACCTATATTGCTCAGAGAACAGATGATCTTCACTTCTGTCAACATATATTCAAGATCTTACAAACATCCTTCAATTAATAACTCTCCTTTAACAAGATTAGCCGTTAATTTACACACTTATTGAGTTATGGTTTGGTACGTTGCAATCATTCTTTGTTTGGAGATGTGATGAAGAATGCATTATATAATAAATCTAATAACCTAAGCAGAGTTTAAGGCCTCTTAAATAATTTTCGTGCTATGAACATCAACACGTCGTACAGTACTGTTGTTCGGAGAAGTTCACATAATCAGCTAGCCGAAGCCATAATAAATTTTCATTTCATATCCTACGCTTTAAAACATTTTTATTTCCCTATATAGGGGAAGCATCAAATCTTTCAATCTATCTCTTATTCCAAATCAGTTCATGTTGTTATTCTTGTTGATGGTTATTCTCCTTTTTTCAATTTCTTGGGGGGGGGGGCAGAGGCAGAGAGGCCCACTCAAAGTTTTGGTTGGTGTCCGGGGCTGAGTGTCACCTCCACATATAATCCTAAACGTACCGTTTTTTCTTTTTCTTTTTTTTTTTTAATTAAATTGGCTCAAAACATATTCTCTTAATGTCAGCGCCCATCATAAATATTTTATGACGGCATTACTTAGTTGATTGCTGTTTATCAACTATAAAATACAGCTTTTCAGGATACATTTAAAACTGTTTGAAACCCAGAATATAATAACTATCTTCTACACTAGTATTACTATATTTGATTTGAATGCGGTTGCATTTTAAAACAGTTATTACTATCTCCTCATCTTGTCCTATAATATATGAATGTTTCACAGCTTCGGCTTTCCAAATCAGATTTTAATGTGAGACTTCACACAATATTCAAGAATGATTACAATAACAAGAGGCTGCAAGCTTGTGTAATATCTCTAATATCTCTCATATCTGTTATCTATCTTAGTACTATCAGAGAGATGGACATACCGGTATCAATAAATAGTAATTGTGATTTCTCCACATTTTTTTCGATGAAGTCAATTCTTCTTTTGTCTTTCCACATGTTTACTCTTTGTCTTCTTTTTCTTTTTCTTTCCATCATATCATCCGACTTCTTGCTTGCAAACTTGACTTTTATTTCAACAGAAATGTTCAGGATATCCCCAAAGATTGCTGGGATGACCTTATTGGCACTAGGCAACTCGTCCCCTGATCTTTGTTCTACATTTTTTGCATTCAATTCAAACAAAATATCAATGGCCTTAGGCGAACTTTTAGGAAGCGGCTTTCTTTGCACCAGCTTCATAATTGGATTAATGGGTATTATAAATGAATTTTCTGTGGTTCTGAATAGAGAAAAAAAACAAAATTCAATCAATGACTACGAATTTCTCTTTGATTTATTGATCTTTTCTTTATTTCTTACAATTTCTATCTTTTTCATTAATGATGGAATTCTAAGAATTGAAGAATGTATAATCATGGTTATTTTGTATTGTGTATACATAGGCGTTCTGATTTACATATATGGGAAAACTACAGTTGAGACTTCTTTAGATGATTTTATCATTGAGGAGTGTGCTGGTTCTGCAATAAATTTAATTATGGATGATCAAACAATATCACATCAGGAACAATTTCCAATCATTCAAACAGAAGCTCACCAACATTTTCTAAGGCCTCAAGTACTGATAACAATAGAGGAAGAAAGTGATAGTAAAAAAGATCTAGCACTACTTGAAAGCCAGCTACCAGTTAACATAAGACAGCAAATACAGAAGAAATCATTTTCAGATTCTTCGTTGCCAACCATAGCGAACATTGTTTCTTCTTCCGAACAAAATTATGATCAAGATAGTAATAAGATCAAAACTTTGGCACCTGGAGGATCAGGGATTACATATCTTCATCCAAATAATAACTCTCTTTATAATAAACAAATAAAGGGTTATGATAATATACCTCCGAATAATCAAGCAATTTCAAATCCACATTTGCCACTACTTTACAGATCCGCAAGCAGTAGTCAGACCTCTCTTTTCTTAACAAGTTTGAAAACTAGTAAAGAACATAATAATGGATTGAACAAGAAGCATGTCCCCTTTGGTCTTCCCTATTATCTTATGGGTTCCAACTCTTTGCTTCTTCCGTCTCCGACTAATTTTGGTGCATCATCAACTTTCCATGAGAATAATAGTAATGATAATTTTGCTGGAAATTCATTTATGAATAATTCCACTGGTGGATCTTTCTATAAGTTGCCTACCAATGTTAAAATGTCCTTCATTGATCTTTTTGAATTAGATAATCACAATGATAATAATAGAAAGGCCATTCATACCGACAAATGGCAAAAATATATTGGTGATGATAATAATGATACTAGTGGCAATAATGAATACCAAAATTCAGAGCAAAGGGCACAATCTCAACGTCAATGCTTATCTATTGATTATGGTAACATTGATGCCATTTCAGTGAATAGTATTAATGATATGACATCTTCTTTCTGTAGTGAAAATGTTTGTGATGTCCATATGGATGAGACTTTGTTTGATATATTGTTCCCATTTAGTAAAGCCTGGAATTGTACTCCTGATAATACCAGTGAACGAGATTTTTATAATGATGGTAATCGTAGTGCACAAGTATATATTGTTTTTCTGAAATGGTGTGCTAACATTGTAATTCTTTTGAATATTGTTCCATTTTTCCTTATCAGATTGACTACTCCCCGAATAAGTGATTTTCAAACTTTATTATGTGATTGCGAAGCTAACAATATCGACAATTATAAATCCTGGAAATCGTACAAACAGTTATTATCATTACAAAGTTTCATGCTTCCTTGGTTGTTGTTCATTTTTACAGACCAGCCAATTACAAGTGCTGTTCATTTATTGGTCACTTTATGCATATCTATTTGTTTTTATCAAATTGTTAAACATATATTATTGAAAGAACACGATGAATCAACAACACCTTTATTACACGCATCGTCAAAGGGTGAAAATTTTAAATATATACTGAACTTAAAACTTTTCCGAAACATAATTGCGGTTACAGGATTTATAAATTCTATGATTTGGATATCTTTTATCGCATCTTTAGTCATTGGAGTACTTGTGAAAGTTGGAACTATTTTGAACATCTCTGAGTCGTTATTAGGTCTTACATTATTTGCTATCGGTAATTCTATAGGTGATATAATCACTAATTTGACATTTGCCAAGCTTGATTTAGCAATGATTGGTATTGGGTCATGCTTTGGTAGTCCCTTATTATACATTCTTTTTGGGATTGGATTCAACGGCATGTTGGTAATCTTAAAAAATTATTTCATTTTAGGTCACAATAAATTATTTCTAACTTTTCAAGTATCTTCTAGTTTGCAATATTGTGTGATGGGATTAATTTTGGTTCAGGTGTTTTACGCAATTTCTATCCCTTTAAATAAATGGGTGATTGATAAAAGGATTGGGATAGTTGGTGTGATTATTTGGGTATTAGTTACCTCTTTCAATATTATTAGAGAATCCTTTTTTACGTCAATAATATAATTAATTGTATATATATATAGAACATAAAATGATTGTTTTTTTTGCGTACTATTATTTATTATTTTTGAGATTTAGTAATATTAATAGTCTGTTTTTTTACCAAGGCGCGCGCCGTTCGATTTTTTTCATTGATAGATGACGGTTATTAACTTTCTCTAATTTTTACCTGCCAGTGCTATTGCCTTCGTTTTACAAACAAACAAGTAAGTAAATAGAAGGCTAGTTTGCTTTATTCTTCCATACAATCAGTATACTCATAAGCAATACTGAAAGATTTATGATGGAACCAAAAAACAAAAGAAAATAACTTATGGTGTCAAGAGTATATCAAATGAATAGTCCAAAAAGAACCATTTCACAAGTGCAGGATCAACAGCGGTCATCTTCATCTGAAGAAGAAGAAGATATACTTTTGTCCTTTTTTGGTAAAAAAGTTTCAAGTTTAAGTCCAAATGACTCACGCACGACAGCTTGCATTCCCAATAAAAAAAAACACCTTTCCAGGAAAGGTAATTATGAACATACTTCTAGTATTTCTATATCTGGAAATAACAGTACAAACATCGATGCCAAAGATGAATCTCATAGTGTGCTCCCTATCTTGTCTCGTTCGGATTCTAATACTGATGACTCTTCTGCTTTAAACATTTTGCATAACAAAATCAGATCAAATCATATCATTCAAGATATCAGAAAATCAAGCGAAACAAAGATACATTGCCATAATGATGGTACTGATTCTGAGGATGATACTCCTCATGATACCAGTGTAGATCTTGAAAAATATGACGCATTTAGTAAAGAATTTAATGATTTAGATCAATTCTTAGATCATACTTTATTAAATACTATAACAGAAGAAAAGAGAATTCAAGATCGTGAAAGACAAAATAATGTTGAAGTTGCTCAATATGGAGAAAAAGTAAAAAAAATTAAGCTTCTTTCCACAAAAAAATGTTTTAGGATTCTAGATGTTAATCCAAATATTAATGGAAATGCAAGTGATATTGTTTGTATCTCAGATAATAAGAAGATTGTTGGGTATGATGAGGGCGAGTTAAAATATATAAATTCGAATATATTTATTATAAATTCAATCAATAACAAATATCAAAGTAATGAAAGTGTCACATACAAGGCAGGATTATTAATCAATTATATAAGAGCCATTGTGCTGACACAAAATATAAAAACAGTTGAAAGTATTTCCAAGTCAGTTTCACAAAATATTAGTTCCGATTGTTATAATTTATTCGGCAATAATATCAGAAGCGAGCTTATTCGTCAACTTAAAAATTTGAAAATACGGCAAATAATTCTTGACAATTTAATGTCTGGAGGCTTCAAGATCGATAATTATTTAACCCCTTCATTAGCGAAAAACGAAAATGAGAACTATGGCTTATCCTCTGCTGTTAGTAGTGATTTAGAAGATGTTTCAGTAATTCCAGGTGAAGACGAATTGTTCAGAGAAATTGAAAAGCTGAATAATAAAATGTCAAGAAATATTCACCTTTCAAATTTGACACATTTCGAAAACAGTTCAATTTATTTATTCATAAAACAATTGAATGCTTTAAGCAATATTGTTGTTCAGTCATACTTGTCCAGCAAAGAGGAAAATATTGGACCATCCAAAAGACTTCTTCGAAAGTTCATTAAGTTCCACTTCATTTTACTATATGAAGAGAGAACCAATTATTTTGGGAAACGTTGTATCATTGAAATCTGTAATAGCCTCAAAGTATTGATCTCGGGTTATTTATCTAAGAATACGGCTACACATAATCTAGTTAATACCCATGAAGTATTGAAGTTAGTTTTGATGTTCGTAAATGTGACAAGATCACCGAAAATCTTATTTACTCTTTACAAAAATATTTCATATCTAAAACCAAATTATAAATCATTGCAAATAGATAGAATAATAACTATCTTCCAGACATATTTGCAAATAGTGATAGGTGCTGACAACGTGAATACTGGAATTATCATCAAATCGCTTACAGCAAACAACTTTATAGAATCAAAATCCATATTTACCAATGATTTCAAAAAAGTGATCATTGATATAATATTCAAGCAGTTAATTCAAATGCATGCCGATGTGTTGAAGCTAGCGAATTGTTCTTTTGAAAATGATATAGATGCAGAAAGCATCCAATCATTGTTAGCACAGCAGCTCAATGATAAACCGATCAAGAATGCATATTTGGAAAGGTTGATTGAAATATCAGAAAAAGTTAGTGCCAATTCTGGAATTTATAGTAACTTAGTAGATGATTTTGATAGTATCTATACTAACAAGCCTGATACAGAATCACTAATTGAACATCTTAATAATTTTTACTCATCTATCAACAGATTTGGTACCAGCCCTTATTTTCTTTTATTGAAATTCGTATGTTTGAAGAGTTTAGCGCTAAATGGTCTTATTAATGGGAATACATTAATTATTTGGTCAAAGAGAAATAATGGTGAAGCGGAACCAGTTAAAACTTCTGAGGATAATACATGGAAATTGGAATATGCTTTAGATTCTTTTAACATGATTGCTTCAGTGATTTCACGTATCGCAGATAATTACATTCCATTGAATGATATTTCTAGTGATCTTAATTCTACTATGGTTTTCCTTCAAGCTCAGAAAAAAATAGTGTTCGTAAAAAATCTTATAGATGATTTGAAAAAGGAATATTCTGTTGATGAGATTAATTATTGAAGACTATATATATATATATATATATTATGTTTATCTTTGAGTGAATGTTTTGATAGGCAGCTGATGACACAAGTTGTTTTAAATTACGGGATTTCATAGCTAGTTAATATTATTTACTATATCTAGTGTAATGACCCAAGTAAATATATAATTATACGTTGTAAATGCTAAATACTATTTATTTTCTTTTCTCTAATAGATATCTCTCTAATACAGTGTATATAAGTTCTCTTCTTAATTACTAATCTAATACAAATTAATTTCTCCAGTGTTCGCATGTTCTATATAGCCAATGCTGATTTTGAATCACGTGCGATAACTTGAAAATTTTCAATGCGAGGAGAAGAAAAAGTCATGATAATTATTGAAGTGCTTTTTCCGAATGGTATTATTTTTAAAGCATTACTAATACTGATAATCTGGTATATGGTTTCTATTTCTTGTTGCTTTGTTTTTAACTGTATCTTGATTACATCATTTTGATAATATCCGATATTCCAGAAGTAGGAAAACTAGTAAAGATGTCAACAGTTATTGGTCCAAATGCAACATTGGAAGACATTTTAGTTCTTTACAAAGACAATATCCCAGTTTTTTTCTTCAACTTGTTCTACAATTATTTGCCCAGTGAATTATTGGAGTATAATATCAAGAAATTGGTAAGAATAATCATTATTATATGTGGTTACATATTTGTTCGTAAAATAATTATGAAACATCAAATCCTTCGTGCAAAGAAGGCACAGTTCGAAGATGACATGGAAGAAATAGGTACAGAAAATGTGGATGACTTATTCGAAAAGGATGCCGATGAGATAGGCGCTTCATCAGCTATTAGTGAATCTGGTTGGGGTTGGGGCCAAACGACTAAAAAGGATATTGAAAAGAAGCAGGCGATGCTTAAAAGTATTTCTCAGGTTGATGTCGATGGTGATGATGACGACGCTGACATTGCTGATTTATTAGAAGATTAGAGCTTCGGAAACAATATGGGGGAATAAATTGTTTGTTATTTTTTAGTATTTCGCTTATTGCGTTCTAAGATTTAGTTAACTATATATTATTACAATCTAGAAGGCTATCAATATTTCTAATATTAGATTAGATTAGATGACTTCTATTTCAAATTTCACCATTAATTTTATGGCAAATATATGTTTTGCTATTGCACGATAATTAATTCTGTGTAGCTTTTCATTCATAATAACTACGCCCAATATCAAATTATTTGAATGTTTGATGATATTACACTATAAAGATCGTGATATCAATGATGTAAAGAAGAATTTGGAGAATACTTCCGTCGTAGATTTGTGGCATTCGCTAATTTATAGTTGCGTAGATTCTCTTTTTTTTGCTGGAAATTTCCACGAATCTGCGGAAAAAAAAAGGAATACGTAAGGAATTCTAAATTTTATTAATGCAAAGAAAAATTACTTATAAGTTCGTTATGATTCCATATTTTACAAAGCAACAAAGGACTTATAGATTGGCCAACGATTATATAGTGAATAAAATTTGGCTTGAGCTAATAATAATCATATAGTTAAAAGCAAGAAAACTATTACGGTTTAGAAATAAGCAAGTTATTGCAATCAAGAATAAGCAAAGTTTATACGCTGGTAAATAATATAAGCTGTAAAAATTGAAAATGGTTGATTACTCAAAATGGGATAACCTTGAACTTAGCGATGACAGTGACGTTGAGGTTCATCAAAATGTTGACAAGAAATCGTTTATTAGAATGAAACAAAGACAAATTCATGAAGAAAGAGTACGTCGTGATCAGGAAATTAAAATATTAACGATTCAGAATGGAATGTACGATCATTTAAATAAACGAGTTGATACTATGTTGGAAAAACTCAGCGACTATGATTTGTTATCAGAAGAGAAGAGAAATAAGTTTTTGCAACAAAATTTTGACCCTGAAGAAAAATCAAGTGATGAATCCTTCCAAGATAATGCTCCAACTTACAATGAAATGATTGAAGATTTATTCCTGCAAATATACTCTGACAACAAAGCTATCAACTCCGGCGCTCAATTGCGTAAGTTGGTGATCACTCATAGGTTGAAAATTGATGAGGTTTCTCAGAAAAATGCAGAAAAATTAAGAACCTTGCAAGATGAGAAGAAAAGACATATTACATCTGAAGATATACATACCGGCTTTGATTCTTTCCATACAAATAAAGATAACATCAAGAACCTGTCTGAAGCTACTGCTTCTTTACCTTCTGCTCCTAAGATTGTTGACAAGAAAAAGACATTTATCGAAACCATCAATTCTCCTTCAACTGATGATAAAAGTGCTTCAACTCCTTCTATATCTTCTGCTATTACAGCTACTTCTTCTTCTACATCAGATATTTCTACTAAAGAGCTGGAAGAAACTAATTTTGAGACATTCCCAGAAACAGATGAATTTGGCCTAATTAAGATGAAAAAATATGAAGATAGTGCAAAGTTTTTGAAGACTAATCCATTCATCCTTACCTCTAATCAAAAGGATGCTTTAATGATGAAGGCATTTGACTACCAATTGAAATATGATTCCAAAAAAGCTAAGAATGTCATTCATCAGGCTTTGATTATTCAATATATTCTTGACTTAGTTGGACCAAACTTATCAGATTATGCTAGCAAGGAATCTTCAAACAAAGTTCAAAACGCTATTTCATTATTTTTCAACAGAATTTTTCAAGATGACAAGCTATTAATGGATGAGACAGCAAAGACATTTTCTCATATTGAAAAAAGATGTGAAATCATTAAGGCTGAAAACAATAATCACAGTGGTGAAGAAGGTGAAGAACAGATTCAGTTGAAATCTCTTGATCCAAGTAGTGAATTAACTGTTAATATTCCAAATGAAAAGGATTCGCCAGAAAATTATAAAGCATTCTTATCATTGCCAAAAGAGATGCGTGATGCTGTCTCAACAAAGTCTTTAGATGAAATTAATAAGGTGTTCGCCAAAATGAAAGTAAGTGAAGCCGAAAATATCTTGGAAATTTTTGAAAAGAGTGGCGTTATTGGCATTCAAGCCATTTTAGAAAATGAAGACGAATTCAATAAGATGCAAGCTAATGAAAAAACATCAATTGAATTGAAATCGACAGATCCAAACGCAGAGTTAGTTGTTTTAAAGCCAAATAGAAATGATGAAGAAAAGTATAAAGCATACATGTCTATGCCGAAAGTTTTACAAAATGCAATCAATAGCGAATCTTTGGAACAAGTTAATAATTTCTTTTCAACATTGGGTGAAGATGAAGATGAACATGGTAAAGACGCCGAATATTATTTAACTTTGTTAGAAGATGCTGGTGTTTTGGCTCTTGTAAAACGTCATCACCCAGAGATTCAGGAACAAAATTCTGCTCATCCTCCGGCAGAAGTTACAAGTTTCCAATCTTTAGCTGAAGAGATTGATTAATTAATTATATAGTAATAATAATAATATTATTATATTAATACGTATTTAGAGCTGTTTCATTGAGAAAAGAATGAATGTAATTTGTAAGTTTTTTTTTCTGTTTTCGTTATTGTTTACCAGCAGACGTAAACATCATCGCGTGAAAAAAAAATACAACGATCACAAGGAAGAGAAAAATATATCGAGAATAAAATATGTTATAACAAAATTTTTTTTTAATTTCCTAATACATAATACTCTTCCTTGAAGTAGAAGAATAAACTCTGCTAAGACTAATTATAACTTTTCTAATAATTCTCTTGTTTTTTTTTATTTTCTTATTTGACTTGGGAATTTGTTGAAGCCGTGTTCGGGTATAAATTGGTAAATTAATAATAGCCATCTGAAAAATCAATAAAGAGAAATGTCCTCAGAAATAGATGCGAATAAATACTTTGAGAACCTTTTGAAAGCTGCAAAGATTCAGTCTCCAAAGTCTTATCTTTTTTCAACATTAGTTAAAGATTATTTAGGTATAGGACCTGCGATTATAATTTCTAAGCTATATTCTAATAATAAATTGACATTGAAAGAGCTTTCCAACAAAACTCCTTCTGATCTTGGTCCAAAAAGAATAAAGTCACTCTTAGTTATGTTAATTCATCTTAAATGTGTCAAATATAGCACAAATGATATGGATGTTGACTCGTCGATTCAAGGAAATGGCGTATGCCTGTATTATGTTGACGAAGAAGGCTTATTACTCCTCCTATATTCTGGTGAAATTATTAGTATTTTGAAATCAAAATACCCAAATGATGATATTATGGCAGAAATTATTCAAAATTTTTTAAGCTTAGGCAATTTAACGTTGGATGATTACCTAAAGAACTTTAGCAATCATGATTCAACAGAAATTGAAGCTAAGTTCAATATTTTAGTTAAAGAAGGATGGATTACTCCTATTAAATCTTCAATTGAGTTTCAGAATAAGTATGAAATTTACCATAAATTATATAAAAGAAATTATAGTAAATATCCTAAATTGACTAGTATCAGTGAAATCAAAAGAAAGAAGGAGGTCAGAAGTCAAACAGAAATTGAATTCAATAAGTATTTTGCTATAGACTATGAAAATATCTATGAAAATGACACAAGTTTATTTGGGAATATGATTAACGGAAATAAATCTAATAATAATGTTCTTTCAGGTTCCTCCAAATTAAATACCTCATCTTTTGGGGATTTCAGTAAAAACGAAAAGATTAAAAAAGATGTCTCATTTAAATTTTCATTGAATCGATTCTTCAAGAGCTTGAGAACCATACACCTAGTTAAGCTTGTTTCTCAAAGACTTGGAAAAGTCTCTTCCTTAATCTATCAAGTTATATTGGAAAAAATAGAGAAAAGCTCACCTGATTGTTTTGGTTTTTCATTAGATTTCAATGAAGTCTTTCTTTTTAAAGACTGTGCTATAGATTCTTCCATAGATTCTTCAGCATCATCTACTTCATCAGTTTTAGAATCCAATATTATAGATAGTGCTGTTATTGCTACGGCAGATCTTCCTGCGAAAAGCAAATCTCAATATCTTCATTATGTCAAGAATTCTTTAGAGTCAAATAAGTCTCTTTGCTTTTCATTGCAAGAAATTGGTTCCCTTATAAAGGAAAAAAATATATCATTATTTAATACTATCATCTTCAAAAGTATGAGCTCTATATCTAATAAAAGAAAAATGCCTGAATCTACGAATGATACTGCATCAGCGAAAAAGGTAAAATTTGAACCGTCCGAAGATTCCCCATTAACTGATAATGAAGAGGAAACAAAGTTAAACATTATGCAAGAGGCAGTTGATGTTAGTAATGGAAATGCGATTGGCGAATCTGAAGAATATGAAGATATGGATAAGCCAGAGGATTTAACTAATCCTTACTCGCTAGGTTTAGTATATCAACACTTAAACTTAATGATGCAAAACCCCCAAGCTCCGTTCATTAAACAATCAAGTAATGGTACTTACTATATTCCATTCTCGTATGTTATTCCATATTTGAAGCAAATGAATTACATGTACTTAGTAAAATCTATTTTAGGCTTGAATGAGTTTAAGGTTCTTAACTGCATCATGATTAATAAATTAATTGATGAAAAAACATTGGTTAATAAGACCCTTTTAAATGAAAATGATCTTCGTGTTTCAATTAATAAATTATTCAAGATTCAAGCTATTGAAATTCAAGAGATTCCTAAAACATTAGACAGACAAGCTACGAGATCTTTATTTGCGTATAAATTCAATAAAAAGAGCATGAACAATGAATTGATCTCAAATAATTTATTGAATGAAATGGGCAGGCTATTAGAAAATGTCAATACTCTTAAATATGAAAACAGATTATTATTGAGTAAAGTTAATAGAGAAGATGTTAAAGGTAAAGAATCAGAATTGTTGATGGTTAATGAATTAAACCAATTGAATTGGTTAACTGAAAAGGAAATGAATTGTATCGGAAGAATATATAGAGCAAGGTCGATTTGGGAAATCTTTGCTATTATATGATTACTACAATCCTATCTGACTTAATAGAGAGAAGCTAGATTAGCCGCTGTTACAATACTTTTTTCAATTCTATTTAACAATTTGGAACACAAGTTGATATAAAAGATTATTAACGCATTCATCAAAAATGCATATAGAAATAATTAACAAAATTGTATAATAATAAAAATAAACTGAAAATATTGCGATTCATAGTATTATAATAATATTGAAAACTCAATAGCGCTAATTAATCATCTAATTAATAAAATAAATGATAATAAGAATACTGAACAAAAAAAAAAGATAATGAATCATTTAATTTTATGGTTGATCTTGATTTGTTTATTTAAGAAGCAGCAAAATCATATTAGTCGATCTAAAATATATACAGCTTAATATTACTGATATTTTTTTCACAAACTTTTTGTAAAGGTTTTGCCTTCATTCCGCCTAACACATCATTATAAAATACTAAAGATCCAAAAATAAAGTGAAAAAAAAACTTTTTCTAATGCAAAGGACTCTTGGATTATTAATAAAACTACTGGTTATTGCTAAGTATGTAGAAGCAGCGCAATATTTTGTAAAACTTAAATCACCGTCAACATTCGAGACGTTGTTGAAATCAGATGACACAGTTGAGGCTATTCATCATTTAAGACCACTAATAGATAAGTCAATCTCGTTCGGGACCTTTGAAGGCTTCAGCGGCGATTTTGGATCTGAAGTATTACAGAGATTAGGCAAAAATCCATTAGTTGAAGAGATTACAAAAGATATAATTGTTAGAACTTGTGAAGAAGATAGAAAACAAAAAGTTTTGGAACCTATAGATCTTGGAAAGCCAATTTACTCAAATGTAACTTCGATTTACAATGATTTCGATTACCAGTATGACGCACCTAGACATCTAGCCAGATTATCTTCAAGATATAATATTTATGATGACGATGATGCATTGGTATATAAATATCCTGTTGATTTTCAAGGAGAAGGGGTAAACGCGTATGTTATTGATACTGGGATATCATGTGATAATCCTGAGTTTGAAGGGAGATGCATCAGAGGTGATGATTTTACAGGAGAAGGAAGTGGTGATAACAATGGTCACGGAACCCATGTAGCGGGTATTTTGGGTAGCAAAACCTATGGTGTAGCAAAAAAGATTAATATTATTGAGGTTAAAGCTTTGGATAAATCAGGCACTGGAAGTTTGAGTTCTATTATATCTGGCATTGAATTTGCAGTCAATCATCACAAGGATTATCAAGCAAACAATTCAGACAATCCAAGAAAAGGTGTAATAAACTTATCTATTGGAGCTTTCCGAAATGCGGTTTTAAATAAAGCTGTTGAGGTGGCCTACAGGTCTGGCTTAGTCTTGGTAGCTGCAGCAGGAAATTCTAATGTTGATGCTTGTACAAGTAGTCCAGCCAGTGCTAAGTATGCGATAACTGTAGGCGCCATCGACGACAGGAATGATCATTTTGCTAGCTTTTCAAATTGGGGCAGATGTGTAAATATTCTAGCTAGTGGTGTCAAAGTATCAAGTGTTAACAGCAGAGAATATAACGATCCTCTTGTTTTATCTGGTACTTCGATGTCAACTCCTTCCGTCTGCGGATTAGTTGCTATTCTTTTAGAATCTGGCATTGAACCAAAAGATGTTAAAAGAAAGCTAAAGGAAGTCAGTACTGTTGGTGCTGTTCCTAGAACTTCACTTCTATTAAGACCTATAACACCCAATAGAGTTGCTTATATGCCGTTCAATTATATCCAATCAGAAACTTTTGAACCTTTTAAGGTTGATTTAGTGTCAAATAAATCTTAATTAATCAATTATAGTTCCCTATTATTGTTGATATTATGTTTAACATATATATATATACATATACACATATATTAAAAAGAACCAAAATTGTAACATCAAATTGAAAAAAAAAAAATTTATATAACTTGGTAAATAGGTAAACTGAAGCAAACTGATAGTTGAAAAATAATAATGATAAAACTAGTAATAAATACAGTAAAAAATATATAACTTTTGTAGTAAAAAAAATTACAAAAAATTAATTAGTTAACCCAAAGTTTTCTTTATCCATTTCCAAAGAACCACTAATTATATTTTTTCTCAGAATATTCAATGATTTATTACTTTTTCCCAAAGGAGTTAAGTCATTATTCTCACTTTTCTTTTTTTGAGTTATATTGCCAGAATCAGGATCATCATCAGACTTCTTTTTTGTTCTATTCTTCCAAATTTCTGCTATTTCTGCTAATTTAGCCTTTTTAGCTTCGCTATTCTTCATATAATCAGGCTTTGGATTGTAAAATTGGTCGCATTTCAAATTAATTTTGGCACAATTATTACAAACAGGCTTACATTCATCACATTTCTTATGTCTAATTCTGCAAGTCCAACAACCAGTCTTTGATCTTGGCGATGTTGCAACTCTTTTTCTAGCATTAGCTGTAGGCTTTAAAATAAATGGTTTTTTCAAATCACCATTTTGAACATTAAACTTAGATGGTGAAGAGGTTGGAGAACTATGTAACATTGGTGAAGTTGGGGGTGATTCATCCAGAAAACAATATGGACTATTCATTGGAGGTGAGAGGACTTGTGTTGGTGGAATCATTGATATTCCTTGTAGTACAGGGATCATAGATCCTCCGTGAACAATGTAAGGTAGTTGAGAAGGAGTGTTTTGAGCCTGTCTTGGAGATTGTTGAAGCATTGGTGGCATCATAACTGTTTGATGTTGCTGACCAGGAATAAATATGGGAATGTCTTTAACAGGGGAAGAAGAAACAGATGAACTAGCAAAGTCATTTCGAGTTGGTGACAGAAGCATATATGCCATATTTGTTGAATTGTCATTGAAGGTTTGTTTAGTTGGTGAATATTGAGCTTCAAAGAATGCCAAGTTTTCATTCAAAACAGGTATATTTTTGTAACCGTCGTTTAGATTGGAAGGCTTTGTTACTTTGTTGCTGTATCCTAAAGTTGGAGATTTTGGATAGAAAGATCTTAATCTTGGCGCCTCACTAGATTGTGAACTGGAAATATTATTAGAAGACGAAGACTCATGAGTTTTTAAGTCATTCATGAAATCACTACTACTTACTTGTTTGACAGCAGAAGCAGGTTCAATAATGGTAGTATTGTTAATGATTGTAGTATCTCCTTCATCCATCATTTCATCCTCGAGGAACTTTTTAAGAATAGATTTCTTTTTCAGAAGACTCTTTGGGGGTGACCTAATATTTTGTGACTTTTGATTTGATTGCTGTCCTACTTGTTGAGAATTGATATTATTTAAAAAATTATATGTCAATACATCATTAGAAATAGCTACGGACGAGTTTGATTCATTATTAGAATTAGCTAATACCTCATCTGGTTTGATCAATTTTTCAATAAAACTTTCATTAATATTGAAACTCATATCCTGAATATTTAAACCATCACCATCCTCACTTGCATCCTCAATTCTTGTTACATTGACGTTGGTATTGCTTGTAGGTTTAAGTTCAATTCCCAAAGAGCTTAAGTCCATGTTTTTGATATTTTGGTTATTGTTATTGGTTCCCAAATTTTGAAAACTACCAGAGATTGGCTTCTCGAAAAATAAGTTGAAAATATCATTACTGTTTGAATTGGTATTGCTATTTGTTGAATTCAACAGATTATTTGACATTGAAAAAGCAGAATTCTCCTGGCGAATTGAAGATTGATGGCTAGTAAGATCATGCTGTGTTCCATCAAAAAATGGGTCCATATTTAAGGTAGGACTTGTGAAGTTAGACAATTCACTACCTTTTCTCTCGTGAAAAGTAGTGATCGTACTCAAAGCAGGGGTAAAGAAGTCACTGGCATTATCCATGTTATTATTAGATTGGGCATCTAAGAAATTGTTTTGGGTATTGAATACATCAGAAGATAGTTGCTCTGGTGAGCCACCCTCATCCAAGGAAGTTGGGGTATGGTACGAAGAAATGTAAGCAGATCCACTTATATGCTGTTGTGTATATTGCTTGCTACTCTTTTTGTTACTGTTACTGAAAACAGGGAGATCCGGACAAAGATCAATGAATTGGTTCAAATTATAATCGTTGAGCTTTAACGTTATGTAGTCTCCGTCACTCATGTTGATGTTTGGGGTATATTTGATTATTGTAACTTCTGCTATGGTCTTTGGTATTAGAAAGACACAATTGATAGGTATCTCTTTAGTTTGAATAACTATAAAAAAGAAAAAAGGAATGCTGGTATGATATAGTATTCAATATAAAGCAGATAACAAAAGAATCAAAGGTTATTTATCAACTTTTTATAAAATTTATTTCTCGATAGCTTTTATGCTAACTGGGAAATATGTCTAATTTTCTTAGTTGAAATCGACAAAAAAAATAATGAAAACGACAGCCAAGTGGAAAATATTTGTTTTGACATTTCTCTTTAAGGAAATCCATTTTCTATTTATACATTTCCTATTCAGGAAGTTCAATACATTGCATTCAACACAAAAAAAAACCAGATCCGGATGAACACGAACCAAAACGGGATTTATTTATGTAGAGGTTTAGTAGTTTGAGGATTAAAATATAAACTATTAATGTTGCGATTCTACGGTGTGTAGGTGTTTCCTCATATTTCATTATGAGAAAAATTAGAAACTCAGGTATACTTAGGAATATGCCATCTAATGTATAGCAGTAAATAGCTACTTCAAGGATATACAATAAAAACCAAGTCTGGTTATTATTGGTGTACTGATTTGTTTAATTTTAATATCGTATGTCCATACTGCAAGATATCATAGAGTGAAATAAAAGAAAACCAGATAATCTCCTGCGTCAAATATATTCCATGTTATGAAGCACTGTTATTTTCAAATATTTTTTTTCTTAGTCTCCTCTATGCTGCGCTTTGTTAAATGCTTTCAAAAATTTTTTGTTTGTTGAGAAGTTAAAATTTTGACAATGGCTCTCATGGGATCACATAGTAGTTGTTATGGATATCAAATTAATCCCAATAATTATATTATATATTTTAGCTTGGCAAATTCTTATTGCTCTTTCGTATTGTTTATTGATTCTTAAATTTTCTAAATTAGAGGGCCTTAAAATTTTTGAATATGGAGGATAGAACACTTACACAGATAAATGATGATTTGAACGCCTTAAACATATCCTCTGCAACTATAACACATCCGGAATATTCATGGTTTCGTAACGTTCCAAAACTATCAGATGATGAAATCAATTCTAATAGTGCTAATGGTTTGGCATATCTTGATCTGGATAAAACCATTATCAGCTATAGACTAATGATTCAAAGATTTCAACAAAACCAGAGATTTTTTGAAAATTTAACAGATGAAATAAAATTACATTATATTGATGGAAACAAATTATTAATTAGTTCTCTTAAAGAAAAGCGATTAAGCGAGATTGCAGGTACTGGCAATGAAAAGAATAAGGATGATGATATTGATTATGAATTTTGGTTAAATGTAGTCTCTGATTACGAAGAAACAATAAATAAATATCCTGTAAAGTTTTATGAACAAATAACAAATGGTATTCCTGATAGATTGAGAGGAATAATCTGGCAAGCCATAGTGAATTCTAAATGTGCAAAGTTAGAGAACTTATATGATTCTGAATTATCCAGCAGAGAATCTCCAAAGTTTGATAAACAAATTAGAAAGGATTTATCTAGAACAAGGTTTGTATCTTCCTCTACAACGTCAGGCTCTTTATCGTCTGTAATTGATAAATCAGAGAATTTGTATAATATCATCAAAGCATACTCCATATTTGATCCAGAAGTTGGCTATACTCAAGGAATGGCATTTGTCGTTATTCCTATTCTTATAAACTTGAACAGTGAAAATGAAACATTCAGCTTATTTGTTAAGTTGATGCAACTCTATGAATTCAGAGATTTATATTTGCCGGATATGCCAAGATTGCATGTATTATTATATCAATTTGAAAGATTATTAGAAGATAAGTCTCCCAAACTTTTTAATCATTTGAATAAACAAGGAATCAAATCTTCAATGTATGCATCGCAATGGTTCCTTACAATGTTTTCATATAAGTTTCCTTTAGATATTGTTATTCGTATCTACGATGTTATTATGATTGAAGGTATTGAAGCAACTTTAAAATTTGCCATTCTTCTAATGTTAAAAAATGAGCCGAAGTTGTTAACTTTGAATTTTGATCAATTAGTTGATTTTTTGAAAGAAAATTTATTTGATTATTACTATAGTAATGATGCAGAAGATAACAATGGCGGCTACAGGGTAAATGAGTTAGTATCTGATGCAATGAAAGTTAAATTGGTTCCTTCAATTTTGAATAAATATCAGCTTGAACATGAAGCTATTCATAAATTAGAAAGACAGAGAGATGAGGAATTGGAACAATTAAGATCACATAATTCAGAATTATTACAGCAAATCAAGAAATTAGAATCCAATTATGAATCATTGAATAAAAATAACGTAGAAATAACGAATGAAATGATTCAAAAAAAGGTCAATTTAGCGAATTTAGATGATGAAAATATAGAGCTAAAAGATGAGATTGCTCAACTTAATGAAAAGCTCACTCAACTTAATCAAGAAGAAATAGATTTTGTTTCGGTAGAACAATATTATATTGATGATAATGTCATGATAGGGAAGCTAAAAACGGATAATTTTGAAAATACAATAGATTTTGAAAATGAATTAAATAGAACAATGGAACAAAATTTAGAAGTCATGGAAACTAATAGAATGCTAGAAGAACAGTTATCAATTCTTGATAAACAATATAAAGATAACAAAACAGAATTGGATAAAGTAAAAGAGGAGTATGAATATTTCATATCAAAATATAATATAACCATTGAAAAGGTAAACAATAAACCTGGCAATAAGGAAATACAGTCATAGATGCTATTAAAATTCTTGACGATAAACTTTAAGCAGTTTTATACACTTTAATGTTAATAAAAATCAGTAATTAATAATTTATTTATGATAAGTTCTAAAGCAATTATGTAAAATGAAAGTTGATTAATTCATTGTGTTCTTTAAAACACTATGTGGTGCGTATAATTTTTAAAATAATGTGTTAAGGTTGTCTTTTTTTTCACTATTTTTTTTATTCTTTTTCAGATGAGATGATGATGGTCTCAAATAAATAAAATATTCTCGTTTTTATAGATTTTAACATAAATACCAAAAAATAGTATTTAAGCAATATACAATAAAATTATATTGGTTAACATTATTGAATTCAAATATGTAAGTTTCAAATGATTTATTATTTTAAAAATGAATGAATCCAATACTAACATGTATTTATTTACAGGTCAAGATTAATTGTTAAAAATCTACCTAAATACTTTACAGAAGACAATCTTCGCGATCATTTTGTTAAGACGTATCCTTCTGGAAATTTAAATATTACAGATGTGAAACTAATGAAATCCCGCAATGGTGAAAGTAGACGGTTTGCTTTTATAGGCTTCAAATCATCGGATGATGCACTAAACGCTGTCAGTTACTTCAATGGGTCATTTATTAATACTTCCAAAATTGAAGTATTTGTTGCTAAGACATTCAATGATCCAAGTGTCCCGATACCAATGAAGCAGAAAATTAGAGAAAAAGAACAAAGATTTCTAGAAAAAGAAGAAAGATTGAAAAGAAAGCAACAAGAAGAACTAGATTACCAAGGGAACAAGAAAAAAATGAGAAATGGTTCTGAACTAGATGAAGAAATTCAGAATAATCCGAAGTTAAGAGAATTCTTGGAAGCTACAAAACACAGTTCTAAAGTAACTTCTTGGGATGATGGAATCTTTTCCATGCGTCCGATTTCCATTCTGAATGATAAAACAGTCATTGAAGAACAAAGTGATGATGAATATGAAGATTATAAGACTAACGATAATTCCGCCAGCAAAGAAGACAACAGTGATAAAATGATGAGCTTGGATGATTTTAGTAAAAGCGATATAATACCTCAAACAGTTGGCAGCGATGCTGATGAAATAACAACAGGGTTTGCTGGGGATGCGGAAGTTGGATATCAAGGTGAATATAAAAATCAAGATGATAATCCTAAAATTAATTTCAGTAATAACGAAAGTGAAATGGATGTTTCTAATCTTGATTGGTTGAAAAAGAAGAGAAAAATGATTGTTGATTCTACCAGAGAACAATCCAGAAGTAATAACAATAATGAAAAGGAGCAAGAAGCCGTCCAGAAAAATGAACCACAATTATCTCTAGAGGAGCAAACAGGTTTCAAAATACGTAGTACAGGAAGATTATTCATCAGAAATATCCTCTATAGTGCTACAGAACAAGATTTCCGTGATTTGTTTGCTCCTTATGGAGAATTAGAAGAAGTTCACATTGCAGTAGATACCAGAACACATGTGTCGAAAGGTTTTATCTACATACAATTTAAGAATCCTGAAGATGCAGTACGTGCATACGAAGGACTAGATAAACAAATTTTTCAAGGTCGTTTGTTGCATATTTTAGCAGGTGACAGAAAGAAATCTCATAAATTAGACGAATTTGATCTTAAAAATATGCCTTTAAAAAAGCAGCGTGAATTGAAAAGAAAATATGATGCTTCAAAATCTACATTTTCCTGGAACTCTTTATTCTTAAACGAAAATGCTGTTTTGGAAACGGTGGCTGATAAATTAGGAATTCATAAGAGAGATTTGATAGATCCTGAATCTAGCAGTGGTGCTGTTAAACAAGCTTTGGCAGAAGCTCATGTTATTGGAGATGTTCGTAAGTATTTTGAAGGTAAAGGTATTGATCTAACTAGTTTCGGTAAGAAAGAAAAGGACGACAAAGTTATTTTGATCAAGAATTTTCCTTATGGAACAACAGAAGCTGAAATTATGGAACTTTTCTCTCCATATGGTGAATTAAATAGGATATTATTCCCTCCGTCAGGTGCTATTTCTATTGTTGAATTTAAAGATGCTCCAGCTGGAAGAAGTGCTTTTACAAAACTATCGTACAGAAGATTTAAGAAAAATATCTTATATTTAGAAAAAGGACCAAAAGATTTATTTAACATTGCTGTCTCTGAGGAAGACAAGATTAAAGTTCCAGAGATTGCTAATAGTAATATTAAAGAAGCTAAACTTTCCACAGATGAACTAATGGGAAGTACGTCTACCAACCAAGACGAAAATATTGATGTGAAAAACGCAGATGAACCTTTTGCTGGTGTAACGGTAAGTGTATTCGTTAAAAATTTGAACTTTAAAACAACTTCTCAAGAGTTAACACAAGTTTTCAAAGTTTTGGATGGGTTTATTGTTGCTAAAGTAAGTACTAAAGCAGATCATAAAAATCCTGATAAAACATTAAGCATGGGTTTCGGTTTTGTTGAGTTCAGAACTAAAGAACAAGCCAGTGCCTGCATACGTAAATTTGATGGTAAAATCATAGACGATCATAAGATTCAATTGAAATTATCTCACAGAAAATCAGAAATTGCTGTTAATAAAAGTTATGATAAAGAGATCAAAGGCAAGAAATCTACTAAAATTATTGTTAAAAATTTACCATTTGAAGCTACGAGAAAAGATGTTTTCGATCTATTCAATTCATTTGGTAAATTGAAGTCTGTCAGAGTTCCAAAAAAATTCAATAAATCTGGCAGAGGTTTCGCCTTTGTAGAATTTGCTTTGTTGAAAGAAGCAGAACATGCAATTGATTCTTTAAAAGGTGTACATTTATTGGGAAGACGCTTGAATATTGAGTATGCTGAAAAGGATTCAGAAAACGCTGAAGAAGAAATTCAAAGAATGACAGCGAAGATGAAGAAACAAAGAAATTTGACTGACTATGCTAAGGCTGCGAAATTGAACAGTAAAAGAAGAGTAGAAATAGGAGATGAAGATGAAGAATAAATACTTCAATACTATATATACTATATATAGGAAATTTTACATCATAAGATACATTAGAAATTTAGGTTTATAAAAAAGAAAATTCTAGAGATATTGTATATGATTATTTTAAGTACAACGGTGAACTTAGTCAATCAACCCATTTCTTGCCAGTGATTTTTTCAAAGACTTCTGTGTACTTCTCTTTGGTCTTTTCAACAATATCATCTGGAATAGTGACATCTTCAATACCGTTTAGTTTGTGGGAAGTCAACCAGTTTCTAAGAAATTGTTTATCGAAAGAATCTTGACTTTTGCCAACTTCGTAGTCATCTAACGACCAAAATCTGGAGGAGTCAGGAGTCAAAACTTCATCAACAAGAACTAAATTATTTTCTTCATCTAAACCAAATTCAAATTTAGTATCAGCAATAATAATTCCTCTCGAGTTTGCATATTCATTAGCTTTCTTGTATAAAGCAATAGACGCCCTTTCAATTTTGTCAACCAACACTGCGTCACCACCCAAAACTTCAATAGCTTGTTCAATTGAGATATTTTCATCATGCTCACCTTGTTCGGCTTTAGTGGATGGTGTAAAAATTGGAGTTTCGAATTTTTGGGATTCTTTCAAGCCAGCAGCAACTTTAGAACCATGAACAGTTCCAGACTGAGAGTATTCCTTCCAAGCAGACCCAGTTAAATAACCTCTAACAATAACTTCTAATGGAACCAATTTCAATCTTCTGACAATTAGGGATCTGTCAGTTAGTTGGTCTTTGTATTTGGATAAAACTTGTGCTGGTAACTTTTCTTCCAAATTTTTGTTTTGATCTTCATCATTATTAATCAAATGATTTTGTAAAATATCCGCAAGAAGATTAAACCAGAAAATAGATAATTGTGTCAAAATTTTACCTTTGTTTGGAATGCCATTATTTAAAATAACATCATATGCAGATATTCTATCGGTAGCAACGAATAATAATAAATCCTCGTTGACATAGTAGATATCTCTAACTTTACCACGGCCAAGAAGCTTTAAAGAATCTTTAAGATCAGTTTTGAGAACAACCGAAGACATTTTTGTTTACCTTGAATATCAATGAAAGAAATGTGTATAAATATTTAGATGATGTTTCCATGAATGATTCGTTTTTAATTTGATTTTAATGACCTTTACACATATTTTCATTGACTTTTTTTTTACGTTTTTTTTTCCACCTTACTTTTCATTAGAATATGACTCTTTTCGAAAAAAAAAAAAAAAAAGTGAGCCAAAAATTCAATATTAAACCCCGCGTGCTCTTAGATAATATATTTATGCTTATTGCAAGTCAATCCATCAACTATTGTTATACACATGACTAATGGCGAATTACGAATAAAAACTTGCATTAAAAGAATTAATTCCTTAGTGTTTTCACATTATATAAGTACTATAAATACTAAATTCTTCTAGATTTCTTGTTATTTCCATAATTAGTCTTTAATTTACCGCGGCCTTCATAGTGAGTATGCCCTAGCCTCTCTATTGCACAAGAGTTAACCCATTCAAGGCATCTTGATAATTGCCGCTCATGTTGTAATTTTTCAAGTTTTTTAATCTTTGACTGATAACTATGCTTCTTTTCCAAATGCTCTTCTAATTTCTTTCTCTTCAATTCTCTCTGAGAAACCCTCAATCTGTTATTCTCTGCATATGTATAGTTTTTTGGAATTTTGTTTTCTGAATCATGTTGTGAAGACCTTGCACCTCTTTTAAAACGATTCTCTTCCTTTTCCAACTTTTCATTCACATCGTCTTCCTCATCATCTATATAGTAATAAAATTTCGAATCCTTAACTTTAATATCTTCTTGCATTTCGCTATCTTCATCATCACTTTCAGAAAGATATGTCTCATTTATTTCCTTCATCAATTCAGATTCTTCTTCTGGTATTTCATCAAGCAAAAGTGCTTTTCTTCTAGCTTTTATACTGCTAAAGATAGCCTCTTTCAAGTTTATTAATTCTTTTCTTAATTCTGATTCTCTCCTACCCCACGGGTTTAGAGATCTAATTAAAGCTTCAATCTGCTGGCTTGAATCATAGTATCTCCAATCAGAAGAACTTAATAAAGGCGGTCCATAACATTCAATTATTAGTTTGGCAATATTAGGCGGCATATCAGTAATGTTTTTCATATCACTTGAGTAAATAATCTTTCCGTCTTTATTCTTGACTATTTTTCCATCTTCAGAGAACTCCAAATCAAAGACTTCTCTAACTGCAACGATAAAGGACAACGGCAATTTTTGCTCTGAGATACACGAATGAATTTCAGATAAGCTTAATGTTGTTGCTACGGGTGTATCACTATGATTAGTCTCAGTATTATTTCGGTTCTCAAATTTAGTTTGAGCTTTATCTTTCAGAGATATAATTTCTTTTTCAATGTTAGCTATTTTAGTATCAACATCAGGCTTTAAATCCAATCTCAATTTCTTTTTTTCATTTCTTTTTTTCAAAACTTGTTTTTCATCAACTTTCTTCTCCAAGCTATATTTAAGTGAATAATAATTTTCAATGTCCTTTTCTATAAATTTCAATATCACTGAAGATTCATCTTTACTTGGCCCTTGAACCCATAATCTTCCCATTAGATAAGTTTCTTCTTCAACGTCTTCATCCTCATCATCTTCATCTTCATCTGCATGATTTGTAGAAGTTTTTAATGTATTGTCGTTGCTACTCGTATTAGCTGCCTTTTTACTAAGCATAGGCAAACCATTTTTTTCAAACCACCAATATCTGTTGAAATATTTGTCTTTACCGATAAGTCTAATTCTAGCGCTATCAATTTCTGTCAATTTTTTCTCAATTTTTTTACGAGTTAATCTCAATTGTTCGGTTTTATTCATTGCTGCAGTTCTTTCGTCCATTTTAGCCTTGAATACAGGATCTGCTAAACTTAGTTCTATTTCAGCGGGAGTTGCTTCATTTCTCAAAGTAAAATTTCTTCTTCTTCTTCTTTTTTTACCATCTTCTGGTTCTTGTTGTTCCAATGAGGCACCATTTTGCAGATCACCATTATTTTCCAATTTATTATTTTTCCATTGAAGAACCATTGTACTGCATTCAGCATTCAAGTCTCTTGCATGCTCCATTGCAGCTTTGAATTCTCTAACTGTTTCTTGTCTGTCTCTTTTTAACTTCGTTTGTTCTTCTATAGAATTGTCAATGTATGCTCTGATAATCTTACCACCAACAAGCAATTCACATAAAATATTTAATGCTTTAACCTTCAATTCTAATGATAAATTATTATAAAAATTGTTTTGAACAGAAGATGGTGAGACGTTTGATCTTTTGGGAGCTAAGATCGAGCCTATCTCATCAACGATATCACGGAATTTATCCAAATCTCTGATCAAAGAGAATATGCCGAGCATTATAATCTTCCAATATCCATCTTTGAAATTGCGCTTATATAATCGTTCTTGCCATGACACGTTACGATAGTTCAATAATTTATGAACGTTGTTTATATCCTCCACTGGAATTTCTTCTTCTTCTTGCTCTTCTTCTTGTTCTTCTTCTTGTTCTTCTTTCTTAGCGTCTTTCTGCTCTGATGAGTCATCCTTGTTCGTGATACTGGACTCACTGGATTCTAATTTAACAGAATCTTGTTCCTTAATAGAATCTTGGGACTCACCATTAGATTCGATGAAGGATATATCCTCATAAATATCAAAATCAAGACCATAGTTATCCGGCGATTTAGTATTCTTTATTTTAAGATTCTTATCAGTGGTGTCAGTTTCATCATTCTCCATCTTTATTACGTCTTTAGATTTCTTAAACTTAATTCTTCCATTCTTTGAATCTTCTTCAGGTAAATAATCTTCAGGTATAACAATTAATAAATAATCATCATTTTCATAATCACCATCTGTGGCAATAGGAAAATCTTCAATATCTCTATCATACGCATCATCATCATCATCACCATCATCATCATCATTATTTTTTTTACTATTTTTCAATTTATTGCTGCTTGAATTAGAATTACTAGACATTGATTGCGACTCATGATAATCTTTCATTGAAAATTCATAGCCTTTAATTCTTAAATTAACATCTTCATTTTCACCTAACATAAAACAACTCAATACAGCACAAAAAATCTCATTCAATAAATCTATGTTTCGATTATTCTTGGAAGAAAGACTAGTTATAAAATCATCAAAAGTAAAGGAGTCTAGGATTAAAGCATTATGATAAACATTCAAAAATGCCCAGGTTTGCAAACATTCAGATATGCAACATTTTAATCCCATAACTGTGTTTAATTGTGGCTTTATGAAAGCATTGAACTCAGACAAAACACTAGAAGGTACCTTTATCTGATAATTTGAATAATCATTATTAATAGGAATGTCTAAATCTTCAATGATAGATTTTTTTGGTGCTATCACTTCCAAGTAAGATTTCCAGTTTTGCAATTGCGCGTGTTTAATTACATTTTCCACAGTTTTTAAGGATGATATTGGAGGAATAGGACCAGTGTAAGAAGGTTGTTTATGGTGACTATGATTGTTTGATGGAGAAATAGAATTTTTTGGGGTTGTTTCAACTGGAGAAGCACTATTTAACATATCTGAAACAGAAAACTTTTTGATAATATATGGTTTAACTTTTGAAGACTTCACAGTATCATTCTCTGACTGCTGGTCCATATTTTTCTTAGATCTTCCTCTACCTCTTCCCTTTTTAGGTTTTTCTTCCATCTGTTTCTTCATGCGTTTATCAGTGGAGCTCTCTTGTAACTCAGAGATTGGTATAGAACTAAATCTTTTCTTATTATTGTCTTCAAGAAATGTTATAGATTCATTTAAACTATTTTGATATTCTATAAATTCTGGATCAAACCGTTTTAGATGATCAGGGTAGACTACTGGAATTCTGTATTTTTGAACGAATTTTTCACGAACAATCCATGGAGCACCAGATATGATAATTCTAGTCACCGCCAATTTCATAAAAGCTTTCAAGCAGCTTTTACTGAAAACTGCTCTTTCCCTCGATAAAGTAGACTCATCTACTGTAAATTCTCTATTTTCTTTTTCTATGAATACTCTGTAAGCACAATATCCTGGGGTTAGAACGCCTTCTTCATTAACGAAGGCATTAAATCTAGCTTTTTCCTTGATTTTTCCTAATCTTTTTGTAGAATCAGTCATCTTGACATAGCATGTTTCTCCTGGATAAAAGTCATTTTTAAATTTTGTATATACCATATCAACCAATACATCCAATCGTGGTATTGTAGAAAATTGCACGAATCTTAAAATAGGTTCTTTTAAACTCTCAGGAAAAGTGTTTTCAACTTTTCTCATTTCTCTAACTTCAGACTCAAAAGCATCAAAAAACGTTAATCCCGTATTTCCGGTTATTTCACAAACGAAATTAGGTTTCATATAAAAATCGATCCTTTTAGAATAAGTTTCATAAGTTAGAAACCACTCATCAGTCTCTGGAATAAACCATACGTTTGAATCTAAATTATTTGGAATCGGCGGAGGCTCATGCAAAGGGATTGGCTTTCTTTTCAATAAAACCTATAATGATATTGATGTTAGTGCCATCAAATTTTGATAAATGTAGCTAATAAACTATAAAACTTACCATTATTAACTTATTGTTTGTCTTTGGAATTTGATAGAACTATACGTTTATATAAAGGTTTTGATAAAACAGTCAATTGTCAATTGTTTTGGGTGTCAACTTATAAATCAGTTAATACGAAAGAAGAAATAAATAATGCAAATCTTTGGAACGGAAAATTAGATGTCAATTATTATTCTTGATATTTTCTGTAAATTTTGGTTAAATTGTCATCATTCTTATTTTTTTTGTTCATGTTTTCTTCTCTGAAAGAAAAAAAAAGAATAAACAAAAAGTAAAAATAAAATCAAAAAAAGAAAGAATTTATACAGTTTTTTGTCCACAGATAAAAAAAAAAATAAATAAAAAAAAAAAGATTTTTATCGACATTTCATGAGAAATTCATGATTAGAAATTTCAGTTGTAATACTTCTAACTCTTCCTCATTCTTCAACAACTTCTATCGTGGCTAAAATCGTTGATATGCAATATCGAGTAGTACTTTATTCGCGATATCTGCGATGAATGGAAGCATGCATATTCATATTTTATTTATTTGTGGCTTATAGTTACAATAAGCGATTAAGTACATCGCAAGTCAGTTAAGCCACGATAAACGAATCTCTTTCTCCAATGAATTAATTCGCTAAACTACAGCTATTTTTTGCGTCTGCTGACTTTTGGATTCTCAGTATGGCTACTTCTTTTATATTGGTTAATATAGAACATATAGAGTTTCATGATAAAACAATTAGTTCATGACTCAAATCTATATCATGGAGCATTGTTGCTGAATGCTGCAATATTTGTAAACATATTTATAAAGAATGTTGAGTTTTTTATTTTTTATCGTAGGTTCTAGATAGTTCACAATAGCATGTATAATGCTTGATTAAATTCAAAAGAAAATTAAAATAAGTGAACCGCGAAGCACACACCATGGGGCTTGCCATGTTGGCCCAAAAAGGTAAATACATAGTCAAAATGAAATAAAAAAAATGCTCTAGGCGAGAATCGAACTCGCGATCTTCAGATTATGAGACTGACGCCTTAACCGACTGGGCCACTAAAGCAACTTGTTTGAGAAGGTGCAAAGTGAAAATGTAAATTTATTTTCCTATGTTAAAGCATGCAAAATTATGGCACGTGCTAAAGAATATTCTGTCGCATTATAAACAATTGTGAAGAAAAATTGATGTTTCCGATGATTTGGTTAGGATCATCTGCTCTAGTAGAAACACTATTCTTACTTTCATCAATAATAACTGTCAAGATATAACAGCTATATCCTAAGAAATAACAATATGAAAAATACAATAATAATAGTATAAAATTATAACAAACGAACATATAATATGCAT